>CM062822.1:23169556-23370032 GCA_031772345.1 Himalopsyche anomala | reverse complement strand
TACATCGAAGATCTTTTCATTAAATATTGAATAATACCAAATTTTTTTTTTTCAATAATCGCCCACGTACAATGTCAATATAATATTACGCACATTTGAAAATTTATATCCATTAATCGTTCGCGTTTTTATTGGAAAACGTACGCAAACATTAATTTTAATACATTTGTTTACTGTTTGAACAAATGTATTTTGTTGTGAAAATTCTGGGAATTTGTTTTTCTGAATCAACTGAGATCAAACAAAATAGCACATTCCGTATGCATAATACCGTCATATTAAATTCTATGAACATTAAATGAGGTAAATAATTATTTAATTAATCAAAAAATCTGGTGCCATTGTAACTATGTACATAAACGTTATTTGGTGAATATTTTAAAAGAACGAATTTCAAAAAAACTGATTTATCTGTCTCAAACCTTATCAACATCTATCTATCTACTCACCGAAACTCTTTTTTAAATAGCGTTATCTTACAAATGTATTTTACAGTAAAGCGTAAGTAAAGGACAAATAAACTTCCTGAAGTCCTTGTATTACAATATAATCACACTCCGTGTAGACAGATGATGACTACATATACAGTATCCAGCTCTCAACAAAGAAGCAGCATAATGTTAGCATGAAAGGAAAACCATCTCATAATAATGTGGTACAAAGAAAATATTAAAACACATTATTCTTGTATACATACAAAATAATCAGAAATCTTCTCAACGTGGTTTGACCTTTCAGTGAACCTTTTGACATTTTAAAAGTCTGTACATATACCAATTTCTTTTGACGATACATTGAAGTCATTTTTATTTTTACAACACAAAGTATATATTAGAATATTATTTACTGTTTTCAAATTTCTCAAGCGAAATCATCTTTATACCGCTAACTTTATAACATTATACATATAATCTCATCCTCATGACAAAGGTTTTTTTTTAAATTAATATCAATTATTACAATATGCATTCAATTGAATGCCCATCTGCCCAGCTTGCCGCCTTAGTGTAGCTGTAGTAAGTATTTAACGTATTGTAACAAGATTCATGTGCCATCCTGATGCAATGGGTCGATTTTTTTTGTCTTAAAGCATTTTTAAAACGTTGTTCTTAGAGAAAATCTATTTTGCGAGACACCATGATGTGACGCAACAGAAAATAGTAGCTAATTTTGTTGTTTTAAAATTTTGTTAATGGATTTTTCAATTGTAAAGTATTTTTAAATATTTTTTCCGCTGACCAAAACTGCTGCAATAATATATTCAATTCTTTTCGGTATTTGGTTTTGAATGTAACTTATTCAATTATCTTTACGATCAATCAAAATTAGCCATGTAGTATATATAAATAACCTCGTCAAATATTGAAATAAATTCTATGACATCCTTAATTGGTATTTTTCATTCGAAATTGTATTGCCACAATGCGACATCATTTTCACCTGTATATACAGTTTTTAGCACCAAAAATGTGAAAAGAATATTTTGCTCGTGTACGACCTTGATACAGGTGAAAACTGGAAATTCTTTTCAGTTAAATTAATAAAGTGTCATTTTTATAAATCAAAAAATAATTGAAATAATTCACTATTATAAAAACTGGAAGGTAAACATTCTACTTTAAATAAACTACGGTATCATACATAAATTCATTTAATATTTGCCTAATGTCACATTTTTGAGCCGACGGCTAATAGGAAATAAGTTGTCAACTACCTATTCAATCTACTTCCATACCGTTTTAGTGGTGACAAGTTCATTTTCCGACTCAAGCCAATTTGGTTTCATTGATTTTGGGATTACTATCATTCTTAGATTGGATTCAACCCTTGCCCTTCGTATTACTATATTTTCCAATCCCTGTCTAATACTAGTAACTCTTTAAGTACTAGTAGTGGTCTTAAAATAATAATTCTGTAATCTCTTTCATTAGTAATAGCAATGCTGAAGTTTCTTTGATGGTAACTAATATCTCAATTGATGAGGAAAATTATTCGTCTCAATCATATTTTAAAAAATAATAACATTGATAATGTCAACTAAATTTGTAAACGTATATCATGATAAATAAATATTTATAAAAAAATGCATTGACAAAATATTAAAATTAATTAGTTTTGGATTTCTTTCCATTTTTATTTTTTTTACTTTGAACCTCTAATCAATATAATATACAATATAACAATATAAATAATATAACAGTATATATATATATACAATATAACGATCATTCTATTTTATGGATTGAGATTGGTACAATTCTTTCGTGTAAGATATTTATTCAATTATGATTGATTAATTAAACAATTAACTCATGCTTTTACAAAAAAAAACTTCCGTAAAAGTGTCAACGATATAGTTATGATATCGGTCGTATCGCTAATTTATTTAAAAAACAAAACTATTTATACTAGCAAAACTGTTATTTGTGTGAATTCTGAAAGCGGCTATTGTTTATTTTATGGCATATAATATCATAATTGTCATTTACGATCGTGCCAAAAAAAAGTCTGATGCAAGAATGTTTTCTATTGAGCGAAATGACTTACGATATGATGAAATATTGCAATACATTTCTTTCTTTACTAGATTGCTTTACACCCGCCCGTTTTCAGTTTTCGAAGAACCCACTAAGTGAGTTGATGCCCGATTGTTATGGTTAGCTGATGCAATAAACACGTACTCTTACTTAGTAGGATATTATTTCTGCATTTTAAAAACTGTACATGTACTAGTTTTTTCTCCTTAAGCACGTGGTTAACGAACAGGTTTATTTTTTATCAATGTATGTGATTATATTTGTTACTTGTAATTAGTAACATAGCACAAATAATATAGGACATCGAAATTTTGTATTGTTTGTTGCATACGTTTTGCCATAGTTGACACATAATATCTAGAAAGATTCATACGACGACAACCTTATTTTATTGTTTGTTACACTTTTCAATATCCATAATTAATTTTGCATATATAAGCGTGTATCGATCTATATTTTTTTCAGTCACTTTCACGGTGTTTACTGTCAAGGTGGAAAAGCATTATATTAAGATAAACACAATACATATTCTTTTGTACTTATTTCTACTTGTATTTACTAAGATCAGGACCGGTTTCATTGTTTATTAAACTTTTTTATTTCAATTTGTTTTGTTTACATAACACCGTTAAATTATATTTCTTATCAGTTGATAATGCTAGCCATCGGCGAAACCGGTCCTTATCTTAGTATAAGATAAGTGGAAATAGATAAGTGAAAATAAGTACAATGGAATATCGCGTTTTTCTTAATATAATGTCTTTCCACCAAGTATTCACAGTTAACACCCTAATAGTGACTAAAGAACACATAGATCAATACAGGCTCATTTATGCAAAATTAAATATGGCTATTAAAAGGTGTAACAAACAATAAAATTAGGTTTTCCTCGTATGATTTTTTCTAGATATTATGTGTCAACTATGGCAAAACGTATGCAACGAAACAATATAAATTTTCAATGTCTTATATTGTTTGTGCTATTTATCAGTAGAAACTTGAATGTTTCTTCTGAGCGACAGTAATAAAAGATGGCGCAATACTTTGGTATTGAATATTCTTTGTTTCAAACAAAATAGCGCTTGTATGACTAATTTAATAAGATATTATATTTTACCTTTAACTCATTATTTGGCCGCAAGATTACTCACTAGTAACATTAGTAACACGATTCATTTTTTTTTTGAAATTGTTACTATGCAGAGCTTTATCGATTTAATTTAACAATAAGTTTAGTATCCAAAAAAAGGACAATATTTGTCTCCTAGAATTGAAGTTGAAATTATGGTTCTCCATTCATTTAACAGTCAATCCTCCGTTGGCCACCAATGTAAACGAATTATCGAAATTTATATTATTGAGCTTTTCACATCTGAAAAACCATTGAAGCTGTTTCATTTGCTTGTAAAAAAAATGTTTTTCAGTTATATCATTAAATATGTCATCAGTATTTCTAAGAAAAAATATTTTACAATATGTTTCTTCATTTGAAGTTGTGTGTCCTTCATTCACAATTTGTCCTCTGGTAGGCGAAACCCGAGTTGTTAGTGACAAAGCTTGTATGAATTGTACAATGTTCAAATTTTTTGAATGATTCAAATTTGATTATGTCGGTAAAATTTTCGTTTTGTTTTTAAATGGAATTTTCCATGCGAGAAATATGTAGGTACTTTCTTTATTTAAACACATCTACTAGCATTTGAAAACTACGTCACATATAATGAATGACCATGAATGTTTTTAAGATGCAGTGTTGGAGTCAAATGCTGATGGTATCGAATACGAAGCAAAAAACAAATGCTTCAATATTACAGAAAAATAATTTCCTCAACATGTGGCTGTCGAGGAATGTGTCATTTTTTAAAAAATAGCAGTAAAAATTTCCTAGGTAAAAGATTCCGAGGAAAATTAAGGTACCAGTATAAGGAAATCACTGGAAAATGACTTTTATTACATCTGATTTAAGGATGAATAGGATTGAATGAGGACAAAGGACGGGACGTCGATATAATGAAATATCACATGTTTTCAACGCTCTATCAGAAGTTGGAAAGAATCAAAAAGGATTTTTTTATTGAATTGGTATTTAAAATTATATTACAATTATGTTATAATGTCGATTGTTGTGACTATGCCATAAACCCGACCTAACTATCAACTATATCCTATAATTATCGTAGAGCAAATTATTTGTTATTGTATAATTTTAAATAACATGGTAATATATTAATTTCTTTTAAACTATTTACATTATAGGAATGTGTAATGTGTTGTCAAATACCCTATATGTATAGGATTCCTCCCTATAATATGTGAGGTTTACAATATGAAATCATTACGTAATAATTTACAGTAAAAGTAATGTGGTATTGACAAGGGTAAGGTGATGCAAGAATTGATTGATTCTCGTTAAAAGCCTTGTCGAATAAGTTCTTTCCGGTTCTCCAAGGAAAACGTTTCGCGATGAAAACCAATGTACGTCGATGTTTATTTAATTACACATCAAAGCAAATTCAATTTTATTTGATTGTCGTTCATTCTTTTCACACTGTGTTCTTATAAAACACATGCCCTGACGCACGTATTTAAACATTTATTGAGTTCAATAATATAATGAGATATGTTTTCTATTTTTTTAAACACATTCCGTAAAGTATAAGTACCCGAGACATTTATTTTTCAATGATATCATTTCCTACTTAGTACATAATTGAAACATTATCTGCGTAAACAATTAATTTCACATGGGATTTATTTTATATGTAATAACATTTGGGTGATTATTTAAACATTGGTGGGTAATGAGTTCTTGTATGAAACAAATTATTGGCGGTCTGATTTATTTTTATAAAGCTTTTTGCATCAACATCAAAATTTAATTCAACATATATTTACAAAAATACATTATTTTATATTCCATTTGGCATAAAAACCTATGTTCAAATAGTGCTTAAAAATAAGTCCATGATGAAGAAACGATTATACCATGCATATAAAGTATGAGATGACACTCGCATTTAATAATAATTATATACCTAAGTTTCCTTCAAAGAAGAATTGTAGTTTGTATGGACGAAGCCTCAAGCATGATTAGAAAGCTTAATAACTGCTAATGATTGGTTTGATACAAGAGCCCGTGGATATCAAATAAGAAGTGCAACAAATAATAAAAGAAGATTTTAATTTAATTCAATCGATGGCCTAATTTATTTAGTTCACCTGAATAAAATCGAATTATTCACACCGTAATCGTTTAATCATGATATCTACTTTTTATTCTACTTAATGTAATCGATAATTTTGGTCTCCGATATAATCATTATTACAAAGATAATGATGCTTTGATCTGTTTACGAATACAAGCCAATGTATTCGTCTCCTTGAGATACACGGTCAAATACCTTGTACATTCTTTATCAGTCATTGAAATCTTTATTAATATGATAAAAACAATTGTTTTTTTTGTATCAATATTATCAACGTATCAATTAATGTGTTGCATCTCTTTGTGTGTAAGTGATGTTATCAGTCATGATGGGGGTAAACATACCCTTTATTTCGTAATGAAAACCTACAAAAATTAAGATCGTAGTTCTTATCGTTCTAAGCATTCTAAATTATTCCGTGTACCAAAAAATAAGGTTATAATTTTACTGTACATTACAAAATTTATTCAAAAGAACAGCTTTTATTATAAAGTAAGTTTTTTTTTGAAAATTGAGCACTGTCATCATAAACCGTAATATTACAGTCTCTAAATAGAAATATATTATTATCAATTCTGATATTTTCGGCTTGATGATTTTGAAAAATACAACTTCCTTTTATTTGTATTCCATATTTCTTGTATGCATTAACAGAATAGAAAAGATAAATTCGCACAATCTGACAAAAAGGGCAAGATCGATCGCTCTCCTGGGTAAGAAGGTGTTGGGTGAGAAATAACACGTCAACTTAGCACGCCTATTGTACCCGAAGCAATCAGCTGTATCATACATACATACGTTTATTCTTCAGACCTTCTTCAGAACTCTTCCTCAACGTCTGCTTCTCTGTTTGAAAATTCTTGGATAAGTAAACGAGATCACCAACAAACGTGTCGCCATCTAGAAAGTTCTTTTGCATTACGATTTATTAGTTAGATAAACCGTTTTTTCTGACATTCAAAAATGTACCTAAATTGATGGCCGAATAGAAAAATTGTACCTAATTAGACCTACGGCAGGGTTTCTTTTTTCATACCTTAATGCAGGGTTTCCCAAACTATTTCTGCAATGGAACACTCCTAATAGTTAAAATCAAACAAATATGTTATTAAAACAGTTTGGAGGACTCTTCAAATCAGAATCACTGATTAAATCAATTACATTTTTTAATCACTTGAGTTTAAGCCTAATAGTTTAGGGGTCATGGAAAATGGATTCTGAACCCTGGAACAATCCTTACTAGTTATCGAAAAATATTGCAAAAGAGGTGTTTTAAAGTTAAAGTTATGTAGGTGTTCGCGGAACATAGATTGGGAAACCTTAATGTATGGATTATTATTATTTAAAGTCTTATGTTCAAATATAGATATAATAACGAAGACATCATAAAAAAATTATATGATGCTTTCGATGAAACTACGGGACGCTCGCAGCAAAGACATTGACAGTGGAGAGAAAATCTTTGAGGCTACATGTTGTGGTCATATGCTCAGAATAGGGAGGTGTTTGATTTTTTTTTTGTTTTTTCCCGATGTGAATCATTTTAATAAAAACCAGATGATAATTTTTCTATACGTGTATTTTAAAACGACAGTCTTTCATAAGTTAAGTTAAGAAGGATTTTTGACATGTCAAGACAGTAAGTAATGTTATCGTAAATTGTTTTGTACATTATTTAAGAAATCAAAAAAAAATAAAAAATACATTACTTGAGATGAGATACTAGCTAGAGCTTATACAAAAACCTACTTTTGAAAAAACCGGGTTTCGAATAGCAATATTGTTCGAAAATCGGTTTTATCCGGTTTTCGAAGTTTTTCAAAAAATGGATAATTCATATAAAATAGTGAGAAAAAATTCAATTTTTAAAGTTCAATTTATACACATAATAATACACAACAAGAATTTTTCGGTGATTACTCTTAAGAAAATATGATTTAAGATAACACAAAGCGTCCACTGAACGTTTTGTAACAAAATTTCTTGATATCAAAAATACCCTTTCGCTGGGTAATGATGTGGGACATTTGGCTTTAAACCATCAAATAAATGATCCAAATTTTTCTGTCCATTTGTTTATAGACTCGTTTAAGAAAAATTCGGCACAACCGGTTACGAAGTTGAAAAACCGGTTTTCGAATGTAACAAATTTAGCCAAAAACCGGTTTTTGAAAACCGACAAGTCCTAATACTAGCCATAACGCAGAGACACATTGCTTCTCTTTTGATGAATATATATAATATAATCGTCCCTGTAATGCGAAAGTGGCAAATTAAGTTTTATGTCATTATACAATAGCGTTTAATACAACCAATGTTTATGAAAATTGGAAAATTACTTCAATGGTCCTCTTTTTAAATATACCGAGCTAATATTTTTCCATAATATTAGGATATGGAGCGCATAGAAGAACACTCATTTTGCAAAACATTTTACTTGGCCTCTTTTCACATTACTTAATCGATTTTCAATTTAAAAAATTTCAAATAAATTTCTCAGAATCGTTTCGGATGACATGGCATAGCATGCTTTGCTTGATTTGCCTCCCTCATTTCTCTACTTCAAATGTATATTCCTACTTTTTTCACTGAGAATTTAAATTTTAAAATTTTCAATTATTCATTAATAATTATAGTACAAGCATGCTACATGTATGTATTCACATACATATTTATGTAATTAATTTAAACTATTTACTTTGTTTAATACAAATCGGTGATATCGTCATCGATAATAATAGGTATTTAATGTCAGATTGTGAACGAAAATTTTCCTAGCCATAATAATGACCGTCATAGTCGATAACAATTCAATCGATTCATTTAAACGCATTACAAACTATGAACGCTACAAAATATGTAAATCACTGGTAAAATTTCTAAATATATATATATTTGAAAATAAAATAACTGAACTATTAAAATATTGCTCATGTGTTGTGGTTCCATAAGTCAGAAATAATGTCAACTAATTATAATCATTGTTCGACTTATTCTGGAGCGTTCACTTATAGTAGATTGTCTGATATCGGATCATTCTATACCTGTTTAATATATTACTCATACTCTCCAATAATACTGTCGCAAGAGACCGAGTTATGAATAACGAATGTCTACGTGCGGTTTATAACGTTTCGATAGCGATAAAAATGTCATTTAGAACTAAAATCGGTTGCACTGTTTTGAGTTTTTTTAAGCGCAATGTTTCGTGTAAATTGTTTAATTATACTTCACACATTATTATTTGTATCTATCTAATAAAACAATTATGGAAAACAAAAAAAAGATATCGATTAAACAAATTCAATGATAACATTGTGTAGCCACCAATCAATTACTAGTATTTATGCATAGATATGTTTAAAAAACGCGCGTAGTAACAGACAGGCGATGATATACGAATCTATTTATATCGTTTTAATTACACCAATACATGATCGTTATTTTGTCATAATTCATTGAGTAAGCCAAACGATGACGAAACAGGCAAGAAAAGCGCGCTTTTATTTTTATGATTTGACTCCCAAATATGTAAAATATGTCACAAAAAGAAAAAATCTTTCACACAGAGAGTCAGAAACTGGTATAGGTTTCATTAATGTGTAAAAAATAAGTTATTTTTCACCTTTCTATAATTTGGCAATAACAATTATTGTATGGTTTGATAAAATTAAAGGTAAAGGAAAATATCGATTTATCACAATTGATACATATTTGTTGCCAACGGGCTTCTTTTTAATGTAATTACCAAACCTTTATTTGAATATGAAATGCGGTGTTTTTAAGTGGGGACGTAATTGTTATAATAGATGATTTGAGAATCCGTATTTATTTTTCTTTTATTACGCACTATTTCATAATAAAAACAGATTGATCTGGTCAGAAAAAATAAAGTGTTCTGTCCAGAATAATACACAAAGTACCTACGTTCTTTAATTTTAAATTGTTTACTAATATATTGTATTAATTAATGTTCACGCGAGGAATAATGCCAATATACGTACAGCGTTAAATTTCGTGTGCTAATAATTAATCTTTTTAATGTTCATTCATATACGCATATTTTTCATATCCCGACATGAAATTTTTATGCTAGAAAAATATTATATAATTATTTGCTTATCCTGTGCACACATGTGTTTAAACATGTAAACGCATGCTGCATGCAGTGATTATATATTTTGATAAAATGTTGTGAAATATATTAGTAAGTATGAATGACAGTTTTAACAGTTTTTTGTAGCTTATTTCATGTTATGATTATTTGAGCTTTGTAAATTTAAAAAAGTATACCACACCATTGTTCCGAATATGACAAAATTATTGAATCAATTTAATTAACAAAAAGGACAACAACAGTAGTTATGTCAAAAAGTCAATCAATATATGTATTTATTTTCAATATCAATATATGCATGTATGCAAGCAATACTAAAATTTAAAAATAAAACACATTCGATCATTTCTCTTAAAGTGTGTCAGAGTCTGTTGTTACTGTACATATTATTCTTTAAAAGGGCAGTATATTTCCCATTTTACTTCATTATTAATAGCCATAATGGTATTTACTTCCGGGAACAATAATCAAGTAATATTAAAAATCTTTTTCGCGTATTGGGGAGAATACATCTAAATTTCTAGCCTCAAATTTTGTAAAAGTTAAGTAACCTCGGTAAATAATAATGAATTGGTAAGTTTTTCCCCGTTTTAAGCTAACAAGCCTCTTTAGGCTCGAGACCTAAGAGTCTAAGACTAACACATTCATACATTTATAGCAAATAAGTTCTTTGCAAAAAAATATTTCTCTAAATATATGTTTTGTGATGTGTTCCTACCATTTAACGATGGAAAATAAGAGACAAATATATTAGTATGGTCTTATAGCTCAGGAAATGCAAAAATAACTTTTAATTTTAATAAACTAGTCGACCAATCAAATTGCTGCTAAACGCAACTGACACATTTTGATAAAGCCGCAGCTGAATCAACACGAATATTTTATTTTACAACTCTCAGTTTTTTTTCAGCACAATAAATAATATTTTCTTGATAAAAAAAAATAATCGCAAGATCTAGTATCTTCAGTGTTCTCGAACGTTAACGATAATGGTGACTGAATCACCTTTGCAGCGAATGAATATTTCGCGCTATAGGAATTTATAAGAAGATGCAATACGAATAGCCGAATGAAAAAATCTCTAATCCACATGAAATATTTACAGATATTTTTTTTAAATTTTCATGTACAAATTCTTTGTTTTAATAAGTATCGTTAACTTATATCAAATGAGTATAAAGTAAAATTTGCTTTTTTGAGTGTTGGATAGAGCAGTGCTTCCCAAATTGTGGGCCACAGCAGAACATGTTTTGTATTGAAGGGGCTGCGGCTTATTTTTTTCAGATTTAGGAAGCCGTGGTATGATTTTTTTGGGATGCACTGGGATATAGGAATATTCTTACTCTTCCTGGTAATCTGAATGCTTTAAGCGCTATATTGTGCTTTCGGGAAAATGTTAAAAGATATTTTTAACACACTGAAATTTAAAAATCAAACTTACGTACGATTGAATTTCAGCTTCAGAAAAATAATTTGTTTCTAAAAGATTTAACTGGTCACTGAGCTATCAAAAAAAATTCATATTTTAAATCGAATCTACTTAGTAATTATTTGCGTAAGTAGTTCAAAATATTTTTTTTTTACCATGTCCGCTCCCAATGTGGAGCATATGGACTCCTAGTGGAGTTTATCTCAACAGAAGTGTTTCTACGAGAACTGTTTGTTACTCAGTTCCTCAACCTCTCTTTTTCCAAAGAGAGTAGGAATAGTAAGGTAGGGCTAGGACAGAACTAGTGGTTAGCTAGTCGCTCTCCATACGCCCCGTTCATAGGATAGGATGGGAGGGGGGAATTCAAGACATCACATACATCCATGCCTTCAAACTGAAATTCATAAATCGATTGAAAAAATAATTTATAAAACTGTCCGTACTGGGATTCGAACCCGTGACCTCCGTAACCGAAGCCAACAACGTCGACCACTCGACCACACAGGCGGCTAGTTCAAAATATAATTCTCTTTATATGTTTCAATTGTAAACTGAAAAGTTGAAGTGGATGGTAGACACGTAGGATGAAGCTAGTCACCTATACGTAAATATACATAAATGAAGATGATACTTAATAATTATTAATTATAATCATATTAAGTAAACATGTTATAAATGTCCGAGAGCTAGACTCCGCGTTATCACACTCAATAACGTTTAGGTAATAATGGACATCGAAAACAAACGTATTTTTCATTTCCAAACTGCTTCTGACCGGTTACTTCAAAGTAGTCACATAGATAAAAATGAGTGTGACCACGCGATAATGTAAGCAATTAATATTTTAATACATGCAGTGCACGAATGAAGCTGTGTATGTCAAACACATCCATAGTGACGTGTACCTATAACACAGTATCACTGGTGGTTGCGGCCATTTATAATTATTGTTATAACGAGATACGATGCTTCTCAATTTCGCTAAACATAATTATGTCACGATTTCTCAAATTATTTAATACAGCACTGAATACAAAATCTTATTTAAAACTTTTTTCCAACGATGCTCGATCTCTATAAGGAGAAAATGAGTTCGTATTAAAATCTTAATAAAATTTTAATATACTTATAGAATCAATAAACGACATCGTCGGTATCTGGGTGGACATAAAAAAAGACTGCAAAAAGAAAAACAAATACTCAATTACAGGATAGGTAATTTATACAGTGAACGTTTTCGGTTTTTTAGCTTTCATTTTGACAATTGTGAATAAATTTAAAATGGCATCACATTAGACTCGATAAGAGCGATTCAATTCCTAGTGTAATATGGCGAGAGCAAGTTTTGAAAAAAAATATGTTTCACTATATGCATATTTTTTAAGTTAATATGAAGAAATATTTCTTTATTTTTCTATTCAGGTTTCCACGACAAATCTGCGTGAAGGATATCAGTTAAAAGATTGTGCAGGGGATATAAATGCGAAAAAAATGATATTTTTGAAAAATATTTTTTATTTAACGTAACAACTCACACTTTCGTTAAACGTAGTCAAAAACAGTTTGAGAAACGCTCAACGCTGGTTCTTGGTGACTTTTCACAAAGTACCAACATGTACATAAATTTATTAATTATTGCCAGTTCGGTCAGCGCTCTTGCCATTTAATCTGCTAACCACATAATTGAATGCGCAATTTATTATAATCATTTGTATTTTTTTATATTTTTTTATAGCGACAAATAACCTCATTTCATGGCGGCAAAGCTGAACAACATGAAGCATAATTTATTATCTAACATTGATTTTTAAATGAAAACGAATGCGTAGTATTTTTTGGAATTATTGACCACTTTGTATGACCATAGCGAAATATCATTGAAATACACTGACTGAAGTCATCGTGGCATGCTCTTTATAACTTCATGGGATGTATGTAGTTCACTAAATATTTCACCCATTTCTAAATAATTCAAAAAATCTTATCGAATTTTAATTGAAAATTATTTGGCTAATAAGCATTAGCAGTAGTGTCATTTTATTTAAATAAAAAAAATGTATATATAAATAGAAAATAAAATAATCTATATCGGATATCAAACATATATTAATAACAAAATTTGTTTAGTTAATCATTTTTCAATGTTTTTTAGGAGTTTCAAATTAATTTATTTTACCTTGCTTATGATAATTGATAAGAAGTAAATCTAGTGATTTTTTGGTGACTTTCAAATATGTTCCTCCATATAAAAAGAAATTTTATCATAAATTAGCGCTCAAAAAGTATTTAATAGCTGTTTAGCAGACATTGACGTCATGATGATGTGAGCTCATTAATTATAATAGAAAGTCATGAAGGTCTAAAAAATGATAATAAATTTTAATAGATATTTAACATATTTTTATATTATTAATTCACTGGCTCATATATCATGTGATATTTTAATACATATTTGCGCACTATTTTAAAATTCAAATTCAAAACGATAACGAAGTTACCATGTTCGTGAATTAATTTTATTATTTTCTGTATTATGTACGGATGTACAAATTGTTATAATAAATATCTCTATTAAATACTCACTTCTTTTCTCATTCTTTGAAGATTTTTAACAAACATCTCTTTTGCAACACGACACAAACTTGGGCCTACGATGGAAAGAAAACAATGGTAAAGTTGAAGCTTGAACATAAAAAAAACTACTGATTGAAAAATGTTAGTTGTTTGTGAAATCAGCATAAGATTTTCTGGACCAATAATGTCACCGATGAGCAGGTTTCCATGCGAGTCAAATTGTCAAGAAATCTTTAAGCTATCATGAATCCCAGAAAAACTTCACTTAGACGTAAAATTCCCCGCTCTCATCATTACGAGATTTAAAAAACAGTTAATATTCCAAGAGATCATTTTGTAGCCATTAAACGTAGAAAAGCTGCATTTTCCTTTACTTAAATCTAAAAATGTCTCGATAATTTCTACGAACTCACACGACTAGCTCAAGATGGAAAAACTTAGGTCGCTTACCGCGATTGAAGACGGTGTCAAGAAAAAAACGAAGATTGAAACTTCTAAAAATCTTTTGAATTTGCAGAAACTCTCCATCTTTCCCATCTGTTTATAAATTATTGTATAATTAAGAAAATAGTTATTATTATTCAAATGATTGCGGTAATAGAATAACAATTATCATATTAATCGTTGATTGAAAATTAATCACTGTTATCAATTTAAAACAGCACTTATAAGCTATTTAAAAATAAGAATTATAAATTTTTTCATAAACATGATTAGATAATAACTTTCCCAAGCCCTATTTATATAGTTGCACTTAGTTTGCATAATTTATCGAGATGCCTTTGATTTTTGAACGTGATAAGATTATTAGTTTACTGTATGTTTATACATTTCACTAATAAAGTATAGGAGTGAAATATTATATATTATTAATATGGGAATAACGACAAATGTACGGTGGAACCTCTCATAACGAGTTTAATCCGTTCCAGAATCTTACTCGTTATGTGAAACACTCGTTAAGCGAAAATTTTTTCCCATATAAAATTATGTAAAATAAAATAATGCATTCCATGCTAAAAAAAATACCTTTTTTTATTTTTTACATATGTATATTCAAATAAAATTACATACTTACAAATTGTTAAGGAGCGTAACAACCTGGAATGCTTTTTCGATTTGAAAAAAACAGTAAAAAATCGACTAGTTTACTATTTATAACAAATAAATAATTCTTTTTTACTAGAAAGCTGTCTAGAGACATTTGTTTTTGCCGACGCTTCAAAATTTGGTGAAAATGCGACAGCATTATCATTGAATAAATTTGTAAAACGCATAGCCACCTCCTTATTAGAGTGAAGCTTCTTAATGTACGATGCAACAGTTTCCCAAGCTTCCAGTATTTATCTTATTGCTCCAGAAGATTTTTGCTCTGCTACTCCTCCACTGACAAGCTCTCCTTCATAACTTGTGAAAAACAATGCAACTCTATAAGCCCTTCGGAGGTCAGCTTTTGACTGTGCTCTTTCACATGCTCATCAATACTGTTGTTATTCACATCCAGTCTTATGATATTGGCCAAAGATACAACCTGGTTGACTGTAGACTCCACAGGTACTGTTTGAAACCCCTCAAAATCACATTCTACGACGCTCTCTGGCTAAAGCTTTTTCCAACCAGAAGTGAGCTTCCTCTTGGTAACCCCTTCCCACGCCTTGTCAATCATCTCGAAGCAAGTAACGCTGTGAAAGTGATCTTTCCAAAACACTGCGTCACTCGTTATACGAAATTTCGCTCGTTAAAGGAGCATTTATTTCACAATATGTTTTACTCGTTATGCGAATTACTTGTTATGAGAGTTTCCACTGTATATCTTCATTTGGTTACTGCACCGTTTTTTCGATTCGCATCTCTTTATAACGTTCTTGATATTGCCTGCCAATATTCATTTGTTTTCGGCGACTTCTCCAATGTCACTAAGTAGATCGTTTGAGTTAAACAAGGCTACCGCCCTCCTCGTGAGTGATGAGGTTCAAAAACCAAAGAATACAGCTGAAATTCAAAAAGCCAAATTAGTTCTAACCATTTCAAAACGTATTTCTTTATGAAAATCGTAATCACAAAAGCCTTGTAAATTGAGTCTAATATGGTGAATGGATAAGCAAGTGAATTTCTCTATCTGTCTTTCGACTTCAATCCTTTGTTGTGTTATAATTATTCATCGTATGTTAGATTAACTCATCTTTCTCATTGTGGACAATGTGAATCATATTAAAATCTGAAGTATACAGATTTTTTGCGTTTTGATGGTCGCTACTCGTTATACGATCTTCCGGCTTATTGGTGGCCTGAACCCCACTTTCTTTTTTCTAAATTTTCATTGAACACCTTGTACAGCATTTCAAACCTATAAACATGTACATATGTAAAATATACAAGAAACAAATAAAAAATAGTCTTACATAGTTACTTAATTTTTTTTTTTTTAACGTTTCACTTTTCTTTCTTTTCCGCTATATTCCATACTATTTTATGTTGATTTTCAACAAGTTTTTACGTGAAAAAATTACGATTCGATTTTATAATAACCTTAAATGATATTCTTTATATTCTTGAGTGTGTTCGAAAATATAAATATGGTGTATTTTGGATATATAAAATATTTGAAATAGTCTCCTGAATTTAAATAAACAAAATTGAATATAAATCATTTACAGGGATATCGATTATTATTTAGAATAAACAGCGCGGTGGTACTCGATATATTTTACATGGTAAATATAGGTGCAGTATTTACAATCTGTGCTTTAAAAGTAGCATTGGTCGGTATAATAAATTAGGTTGAGAAATATCAAGGAGGTTCACTGTTCGATAAATAAACAAATATTGTACTTTGCATTTAACGTTTACATTACCTGATAGGCACTGTTCAATAAGTCACTAAGTCAAAACAATTTCTGTGCTCGATATTGTGGACGAAGTTGACCTCCCAACACATATTACGGACGAGCCAGTTTTGCAACGCAGTTGATTAAATAAAACCTGAAAAATCCTAACAACATTTACATACTATCTATAGTCAAATCGATTAATGTTCTCGATATTGCAAGTTAAGTTGTTTCAATTAAACCCGTCATTAAGGTTGGGCAGCCAATTCGTAAACAAAAGGCTCGCTTAATACGATCTATTCGATGTGGTCAGGGGAAGTGGCGGATTTTTTATCACTCTTAAACAATCACGCAATTATAATTAAGACAATCAAATGTTACTTAATATACTTACGAAATATGCAATGCTCCGTAAAATATTTATACATATCAATACCTAGCTGAAACATGCACTTACCTATATTACTTACATAGATTGCAAGAGTGAAAAGTGACGTAGAAATATGTACATACTATTCATTTAACTCCAAGTCTATGTTTCAAACGTTATACGTATAAACGTCAAACTGCCATAGACAATATATGTATATGTTAGAAATTGCAATTAGGTACTGATTTGATTCGAGAATATTGTTTTTACGTTATTTAATAAAGATGCTCGCCGGCCGCCCATCCATGCCCGTGGTGTAGCAGCTAATTTTTTTAACGAAATAACGATCATGGAGAAGTCATGATCATAATAAAACCTTAAAAATTCAAAGCACTATTAACATACTGTCTCTAGTCAAATCGACTACTGCGCTTGACACTCTGTACCGAGTTGACCTCTGACGCCCGCACGTAGCCACGCTATCTATAATGCTAAATAAAAGTCAGAAGTTATACATTTTTTTTACTGTATCTAAACCTCTCTTTAATCGCTTCAGTACCGTAAGGCCACTAGTGGCCACTACATACGAACGGCATGAATACCGTAAGGCCGGTGAAGACCACGAATCTAACATGAAAATATTAAACTATATATTTCATTTTATAAGTAAACTTTTAATAGTCATAAATTCAGTCCTATTTTTTAAAGCTATTCAAAAATTAATAAATACATGCGGTAGGTATGTATGTGAGTGAATGTTTTTTTAGCTTAAAACATCGCGGTACTGATTAGGTTAGACATTAGTCTTTTTACGCGTACACATCATTTCAAATTGTTCAATAAAGTCGAACTTGTATTGTCGAAACTGTCGTTCTTTTTTCAAATAAAACGATTTGCTTAAAATTTGGAAAAAAATCTACAAAAAATTACAAATTCCATCACCATTTTTTATAAACAAAGAATTGAGTGTAATTCAGTCTTAATAACGTAATAGGTTAGTATGTACAGCTGAGTGGGTTAGTAAATTTGCTATTGAGATAAGTTAACGTTTACTGCAGTTCACTTGAAATTAGATGTTCGACCGGTTTCAGAATTAATTAGGTCATCCTTAACGCCAGTGTTCTCTTTATATGGGTGCGGTTATAAGAATTATGCTTTAAATTCTGCAAGCTGAATAATAAATAATACGGTGTTGGTATAAAACATGTTTTGTGATATTTATTCGATGGCTTGTCCTTCGATTTCCATATTTATCAAATCATAAATATTACCTTCACATAATAACGGCAACTACTTTTACACTAGGTTAAATATATTTATATAAACATAGAATATAAATATTAGTATTTTATGAAAACTGTAACCTAAAACACAGTTTAATATTTAAGACGGAATTTCCACTTTTTGGAAAATATGACATAAATACCAAATTTCTATCTATAAAAAATCCATATTTTTTTATCCATAAACTTTTTGGGTTCACGGACCACTAAATTCTCAATTTTAATCCAGCGGACCACTAACTGGACTTTTGTGGTTAATATTACATATTGAAATAAAAGTGATCAAATACGTCTAAAAATGCAATAAGTTCATCATAATAATTTCAGACCACTGGTGGTCCACAGATCACACTTTGCCGACCGCTGTTAGCCTATTATTTGATGTAAATTTAACGCTTCTTTTGGCGTATCGTTTTTGAGTAAAATCAAAAATATTCAAATGTTTGGCGGAATTTATTTTTCATTTTTGAAAAGTAGTATGTTTTTATCTCTCTATTGAAAGTATTTATCATGATTGTGCTATTAAATAATATGCAATAAAAAGATGGTTAAGTAATTAACATAAAATGTACAATTTCCGCGTTCTACGAAGGTTGTGAGTGTGTTATGAGTTGAACATTTAAATATAATTTCATAAAAAATCATAATTAATTAAAAAGAGCTTATCATTCTCGAAAAATCAAAACACTTGATTATTTAAAGCGTTTTGTTTCTCCCCCTCTCGTCAGCCTTTCGGCTTTATTTACTCAAATTAACAGACAAGCAATTTAATCTTTAACGACTCGGTTTTGTTTTTTCCTCCATTGTTTTTTCCTTCTCCATATTTTCAATGGGGTGGATTATTTTTCATGTAATTAGATATTTGAATTTTTGACATGACGTGCTGCCATGCGCCGAGGGGAGTTTCGAACACGGTTTTTAATAAGTCAATTAAAATTTTCATAAATAAAATACTGAGCCATTTTTCTCCTTAGCACTTCGATTTAATGATCAATCTCCTTGAAATAAAAATGTATGTTTCTCAATTCAGAGATATTTGTACACCGTTTTAATTTGTTTATAAAATATACAATTCAATATGAATCGTATAAAATGGATAATGAAATTTCATCAAATACCTATGAAATCAATAAATATAATTAGTCTATAGAAAATCCATCCAAATTAATTCGCATGCTTTCTGTTTAGCCTGCTTATTAAATTTTGAAAAAAATCCATACAATGAGCACATATATTCGACTGTGTAAAACCAAACACATAACAATTGATGGTCTTTTAAATCGATTATTTATTTTGTCAATTTATTAACACTTGAGCACCTCATCTTTTTACAAATTTATAATTAGCCACAAAATACAAAAAATACATTATCTTATATTTTTTAAATATATAAATATGTATGTCAACGTAACTTCATCTTTACTACAATGGATGTTTACATTGCATCATGTTTTAATCTAATAATTATTAACGATAAAATTTATCTTTTTGAAATGTGGAATGAAAACATTTTTTTAATTATTAATCTCCAATTTAAATGCAGCACACGCTTCGCTAAAAAACATTAATGTCAAAAGCCATCTCATAAAAATAAATAAAAGTGTAAGCGTAAATTAAAACAAATGATGTTAAAATTAAACGTCAAAGGTCGATTTTGTAACAAAAATATCAAATCTTCCTCTAATATCAATCATGTATTTTCTGTCATGGTCTTTAAGATTACGCTATTTTTGTAAGTGGTTTAAATAATCTATAAATAAATTAATATATAATTGCTTATGCATACCGAATTACATTAGTTTTTGTATTATATTAACCAGGGATGGGCTGGAGGAGGCTCGGGGGGGGCTCGCGCGAGCCCCTTGTTAAATTTAGATGCGGCCGGCGAGCCCCTTGTTAAGATAAGAAAATCATTCGTTTTGCATCAAATAATCACATAACTGCAATTTCTGTAGATGGTTAAATTTGAAAAATAGTTGTACCTTCATATTTTCATGCAGCGTTGTGGGCTTCCGTGTCGGACCTCACGGGCTCGACTCCCAGTGCGAAACAGCATTTTTTCGATCGATTTATCTATTTTCTGTTCGAAGGCATGGGTGTTTGTGATGTATTAATATTGCCTTCCACTCTTCCGATCCTTCAATTCAACTGGGCGCTACTATTAATTAATCACTAGTTCTGTCTTATCCTTATCATTTTATTCCAACTACCTCTTTGGAGAAGAGAGGTTAAGCGACTAAATAACAAGCAGTTCTCGTAGAAAAATAACTTTTGTTGAGATACCTTCATTAGGAGGTCATATGCTCAAAATTGGGAGTGGACATTGATAAAAAAATGAATAACATTTACCGAGCCCCTTGTTAGGATATTGGCAGCCCACCGCTGATATTAACCTCATTTCCAAATAATGTTTTGTATATAATTTCTGCTTTCATTTGTATCAATTGATTTTTTTATTGAATTTATCGTTACTACTACTATTTTCAAGTCCAATGTGTTAAGATAATATCTCATATAATATTTATTTGAAGAAATATTACACCTTACATCGTGTTTGATTATATTGTTTTTAGCACTTGTTTTAAAAATAATATAAATATTATTTCGATTCTTTGCGTAAGGAAAATTAATATTGACATTTACTAAGAGAGAAATGATTGTATAATCATTTTTAAAAATGAATAAAGATAAATGTACCTTACATGTACATACAATTATTTAACTGTTTATAATTTACTGGTGAAATAAATGATTTTGTTTGTGTTATACGGAAACGATACTGTAATATCACACATTAACTGAGAATAACAAAATAAATTATAAATCAATTTCATACTGACGCAATGCTATCATAGAATTTCGTGAGACAATTTAAACTCTCCGCTAAAGGATCGTCCGGTTACGCACACACTTGTTTCGCTATGAAAATTATGCTTTAGTCAACGATGTTTTAGTAGTAATTCTATGAATTGTTACGAGAAAAAAATTAAATCGACCAATCCAAATATAGGAACTATCTTCAAGGTAATGTTTAAATTTGGAACAAGATAATCGAAAACCTGAAAAAGTTATTCGAAGTATATATTTACTGACAATAAATAAAAATAAGTCTGTAATTTGCTACCTAATCTAAAATGTTTATTTATAGCTTGGCATAGTAACATAGATTTACGTAAATAAAATGTTTTGTTTTAATCAAAGTCAATTTTATTGTTAAAATCTTTAGATCTTACCAATTATCGGGTATCATACGTATTTAATTATATCGGTGCGCATTTAATTTGATTCCACAGTCCTGGAAAAAACTGATACCGCGATCCCGATTTTGGTAATATCGGTGTTGTAATCCTTAATTTCAATCAATAACAGGTATTCAATGAATAACTAGGAAATGGGGTAATGCATTTTTCAAGACTTATTGAGAGTTCTAGTTGTTTATATTTTTATTCTACGCTCCGCTCCCTAAGAGTGTTTGCTAGTTGTTTGATTATTCTATTAGTTCTTAAATATTTATTTTGAAGGGGGTGCATGAAAGAAAATAACAATATAAGCCTTCAAAACATATTGCTTGGTAACTGAATCTAATTGATTTATTTTGCTGAATCAGATGTACTCTTTTTGATAAGATTAAATTCCGCCATATAAATATATTTTTATTTTGAATCATATATGTTTGTTCAGTAGATAATGTAGAAATCTACTTACTTGGTTCTTTAATATTTGAAAGAAAAATCCAAATAACCATGACGTCTCTCAAAATTAATCTTTTAAAATACAAAACAGATAATAACAATAATTATGTACACACATATATATTATATTTATATATATATAGAAATACCTATATTATATTTTGTTGAGCATAGTTTCAATTTGAACAGTATTTTTGTATGTATGTAGGTAATTTTAGGTGGCAACTTTGTGCCCAATTATGACTTAAGATTAATAATCCCATTACGAGCAGTTTAGTAAAATTGATTTTTTTCAATCAATTTGATGGGATCAATAATTGACTTCCACCCTCACGATCCTTAAAACAGAACGTAGGGAGAGATATCTTATCACTGCTCACTGCTCACTAGTGTTGTCAACAGTCTACCCCAACTGTTATCGAAAAAGGGAGGACGAGCAATTGACTAAGATGTAGTTCTCTTCGGAAAAATCTTGTTGAAATAAAGAGTATTTCAAGATGAAAAGCCCTACAATTATTGAGTTTGTATCTTCCATATATTTACAACTTAAACCAGTGGATTCCAACCTTTATGTTATCGCATCTCCCTTTGAACAAAAAATATCTTCGCGCCTCCTCATCCTTTATTTCATATATGTAGTAATAAAGATACGTTTTAAAGAGTATTTCAGATATTTGAAATAGTTTTATTAAATCTTGAAATAAACTTACTAATCCTGAATTGAACGTTATGGATGGTTCATTTAGCTTCATCAAAAACACGAACAATTCTCATGAGAAAAATGTTATTTACTTTATTGCATAACGTTATAGGTATGGGATATTGAATAAAATTCCATCTGAATGTAACATGCCGCGAGATTATTTTGTATAGAAGTTTTTATTTTTTGTTGTATGTATGTATATTATAAAAAAATATTGCAATTTTATTTATTTCATATTTGTATTTCTCATGGTTAAAGATTTTTATTGAGCAAGTATTTTTATAAAAAAATCTCAAAATCTTATTTTGCTGAAGGGAAACACGGAAAATTAAATCCAAAGTTTTGAACAAAAAACATGTAATAAAACTCTTCCCTCGCGTATTAATTTCCGTAATGGCTGCCGGATGTGCCCTCCATTTTGATGCGTGTGATTTCATTATGCATCTCGTAATAAGTAGCGAAAATGTGCGACAGAATACCACGTATCAAAAAAGGTTCCTTTCATAGCTGAAAATTAACAAATTCATTTTACTACTGTGACGTGTTAACCACAGTAACCGTATCTACATTTTATCACAGCTTAACAAAACGACAGTTGGTAACATTTTTAAAGACGCTCGATTTTATCGAAACATTGATAATTTATGTTTCATTAAACATGCATATTTAATTAGTAAAGTAATTTAGAACGATGATATTGGCAACTGAAGGTCAAGTTTTCAATGTGAACTATATTGTGTCATCTTGAATTTAGAAGACTCTTGAGTAAGTTTTAAAACTAATATTTCACGGATGATGAGATACTGTTTTTAATTTGGTATCAAAATGATATCGTACATAAAATTGCCATTAAATTCTAGCTGTTCGTGGTATGACAAAATTTACATGTTTTGACGATAGTAAAATACGTGGTTATTTATCCTATACTTTAGGGAAATGAGCGATAAAAAGTTACATGTACAGTTGTAGTCCGTATAGTAAATTAAGCACTTTGATTGGAACTGATTGAATGTTTTTTAATGGGGTATATACGTATTTATGGAAAGTAATTTCAGTGTTACGTGGTATTGCAGTGTTATATTATGCACTTGCGTATGCGTGAGTGGCATTATCACTCCGATTCCCTCTTCCACGACGTCAATTACACAGAAAATGGCGTGGCTCTTTGAGCTCATCAAATCAACTCGAAGCAAAAAATATGTTTTATGAATATTTATACATGTATATATAAATGGGAATGAATGATGTAAAGTAAGCCTTGAATCCCGTTTTTATACTAGCATTGTGCAACATGCAGTAAAAGTACTATAATATAATAAATTTATATTTATCCAAGAACTGGTCCGACACTAGATCAATTCAACAATCTGTTACAGTATTGACAGTGTGTCCTGTTTCAAGCTATTATTGAATTCTACATAACATATTGTACTAAAAATTTTGACGAAAATCAGAAATAATATATGTACGTTGATCGATGTTAATTAAATATGTTTGTCTTTAATTTTATCAATGAGATAAAATAATGTATTTTACAAATAATATTATCACTATGTGTCAATTGAATGGTTAAAATTTGACATTAAGCAGTTAAATATCAACGAGATCGTCAGTTTTTCCAATTATAAACGGGAACAATTCAATGGAAGTGGTAAGACAAATAATACAAAACATTTTTTAGTATTTTGACTGAAGGTGCTTAGTGGAATATTAATATTAGATTTTGAATCCAGTTAATGTTTAAAGTGCAATTGAACGCCTGAAGATGCCGAAAAGTGAAACCCGGGTCGTTAGAGAAAAAAATTGAACGATTCAAATTTGATACAATACATATTTTTTGTAGAGCTACTTTTCATCTTTTTGAGGGTTTTGATAATATTTGGAAGAAAAAAAAACATTTGATCGATGAACAATCTCAGTGTAAGTAATTACGAAATATATATGTATCAGTATGTTATATAATGGCTAAGAAATAATTTTATTCTCAAACTGTTTTGTTGGTTATTTAAGAGTTATTGATTTCACAACCAATTAAATATTACAATTCAAAGAATACCATATTAAAATAACGATATTCAAAATCAAATCCGTATCCATTAACTGTAAAATGTATTGGCAAACAAAAAATATTTTGTTTGTAAAGATTTTCAATATGTACGCGGCAGTTGTAGATATTATACTTAAAATCAGCATAAGACATTGATCATATCCCATTTTTTTTCTTCCCAACTTTTTCATATACATTATAAATACTTTGACGAGCTGAAGCGAGTTACGAAGTCAAAAAGCGTACACACAAAATGTCTAATTTAAAATATGGAAAAATATGAGTTTTTGAACAAACACGCGTGAATGACAAACATTTGAATTGGGAAAGCACTTTTCCCTGACATAAAGCGTTGATGAGGTACGAAATGATGAAAAGTCGGAAGTTTTCATGCTACGTTTCAGGAGAAGTTAAAATGGAAATTTTCGTTATGTACTCGTGTAAGTCGTATACAAAAGGCTTCTAGAAGTGGGGGTAAATATTCAGCATTGCCACATTAAATAGATATCTTTTTGATAAAAACGTTGCCTCTGATACAACAAAAGTGAAGAAATTACGACAGAAAAGAATGTTTCTGCATTATTTATAGGTATTTTTGAAATGAAAAATTCCATCAAAAGACAATGAATTGTTCAGGCATGAACTTTTTTTAGTATAATATTAAATACAAATATGTTACTGTTTTTATCAAACATGTTGTGCTGAAAAAGCTTGTAAACACTGTATACCGCTTTCTATAAGAAATGTTTAACTCTTGCTTCAAATATCAGATTTGTTTTTAAAACATATAATGATGTCAAAAAATAAATAATATGAAAAAACGGAAATCGTTAAATTTTCTTGATCTTTTAAAAAATATATAGATACCTCAAAATATTTTACTCAGTGGCGTAGCAAGGGAAGTGCGGTAGGGGCGGACCGCGGATATATCATATTTTTCGATAAATTATATTTATACATTTAAAAAATTAAGCATCTTGTAGAAAAGCTTCTAGTTCATAGATAAAAAAAATAGTAGAAGTGATTTTAAAACAAAAGTAAAAACAAATTCAAGGACCGCCCAGGCGGCAGGACCTCTTTCTATACTTCTTTATTTGAATCATGCGATAATAAGGCACCCGAATTGATTACTTTAAACAATGAGACATATCTACTTGCTTTGATATTTATTAGTGCGTTGTACTAATACAAGAAAGTGGGTGTGTGCGTAAATTAATGTACTAGCACTTGCATACTCATAATACTCATAACTAAGTAATATTATGTAGTTGCGTGTATACGGTATATACAACAATTCACTCATTTAAAAGCAAACGATGTTTTGCCAATATGTATGTATTTGAAGTATAGTATTGTTTACTGACCATTAATCCGTTACGCAAAAAACATTTTAAAATCAAATTTATTCTGTTGGTAATTACAAATTAATATCATATGATAAGCTTCTGCACCTCTGAGTAAGTTTTAATCGGTGCCACACATATCCAGTAGGGAATGGTGAACTTTTCGTTATAATATGGCAGCGAGGAGGACATTGATGGTGAGTGGTGACTGTTTAATTATTCAGGAGATATAATCGCTTTCGTAAACTCGGTTCCGTATAATAATAGGGACCGAGAAAGTTAAAAGACACCCACCCACGTAATATAGTATATCCAGAACATGTCGCAGAATGGCATCATTTAATATTTTATAGACGTCTGAATCTTGATTTATAAAATCTACATAACTCCAATGTTTATTTTTTCAATACTCTGATTGACATGTGACATGTTGTCTGTAGATAGTATGTTTTGAACGTCATTCAATTCTCTTCGGTATTAAGAAAGAACGATTCGGTTGAAAACGGCTTTCAAAGAATAAAAGATTTTTTACGAATTGGATTTGTTCCTGTGTTGAAAATAAAAGACAATGGTATCACGACATGTTTTCCGTGTTGATATATTGGCCACATTCGTTAAATAACGATTATTTAGTATCATAAAAATATTAACATTATATCAGATGCAGATGTGATTGATTCCATTTCCATTTGTGTAGATAGGAGATACTGGAGGTTCACAGTCGAGATATCACTTCCATGTCTACTCGATTTTGTAGAGAATTTTATTTTCTATGGATTGGTGTTTTTTTACCTGACATCGTAATCAACATATTATTTTTATATAATTACCCCGTCACACAATTTATTCCAGACTTATCAGAACAGGGTATTATAATACAATATAATACTTTTACGGATCCAAAATTCAGACAACCCATTTTGACTATTATATTATTATGTATTAAATAGAAAAAAAAACTAATATTATTATCAAAAACGTTGTGGGTAGATAAAACGGTCATTATCCTGTTTTTATTCTAAAATGTTCTGGTCATTATTAATGCGTCACGTTAAATGAATTATTAATTAGCACTTTGCTTGATGTGATAATACAAATCGTAATAAACAAAACAAAACAATAAATAGTAAAAAAAAAACATTCTCAAGGTCGATTTACATCGTGACAAAAACAATCAATTTTTATTATTGAAGGTAGATACTTGTAACTCAATTTGACAATTTCAATCATAAATTACTTATATTGTATTTATAAACAATTTCTTTCGTTCTAGATAAACATCACTTTTCTACGTTTTAAATGTACATAATTTTGCACTTTCTTTATATTTTTCATATGTAAGTACATGTCATGCCTTGTACTTTGTTACTTGTGCCTACTTCAAATAAAATGTTACTTCCAATTTTTTCAAGATCAATTTTTGGCTGGCGCTATGATAAAATTATTGAAACCGACACATTATTTTTTATAATGGACAGGAAGGAACAAGTGCCTTTGTCCTTTTATTAACTTCGTGGGGAATTAGAGGGCCCTCGCATCTTGTATTTAGCGAAAGAGTGTGCATATTTTTCTTATTATTCTTCCTCTCAAGAATTTTTTTTCATTAGTATCAAATTAATTGCAAAAGATCAAAAGATATTAAAATGGATTTAATGCTTTTTACCGATACAATTTACTATTCAGAAATTTGTTTTTAATTAAATATCAGGTTGGACTTTTCTTGTTTCCCCGACAGATTCCAGTATTAATTACTATCGGAAGCATGTATTTTTACATGAATATCAAATATCTTGAATTTGGTCGCTACAAAAAGGAATCTGAGAATCTTAATCATATTTGTAATATTTGAAATATACACTGAGACAACAGAAGACAATCCACTCTAAGTTTGTGTAGAAATCTCCTGAAACATACCACAAGTCATATATTACTTTAGTATTATAATGAATATTGCGAACTTTGATGAAATAATGCTGCTAACATCATTTCAACTGCAAATTGTATTTTCTTAAATATATAAATTAATCTTTTTAAATGGTTTTGCAATTTGTACATATGTACTCGTTAACGCAAATTCTAAGTATTTAGATTTAGACCGTAGTTCATGTACATAATAATCAAATTGTTAAAGATAGTAAAAAATGTAACAAAAATATATGTGTATTACGATATGTAAATAAAAATAATATCTTTAATAAAAAATACACCTAACATCATATCATCCATCTTTTATTCACCTCGCTGACTGACAAAACCAAATTACAATTAATTTAACAGGGAGATATAGCCACGGGTATTTTTTGTTCAGGTGTATATTGTGGATGGCTACACAACACGCGTACCCTATTGGGCCACAGTCCACACTACCGGACCCGACCAGCGGGAGTTATTTACTATTTATGTGCCTTTCAAGCAGAGGGAGATTTAATTAAAAGCTCTCCCATTTTGAGGGCAATTAGGGGGTTCTATTAATCCGCATCAAAATCATAATTTCAATGCGTCGCTTTGAAGTATTAACTGATATTCGAAAACATTATGTTTACACAGTAAATCGTTTCAAATTTACAACATCGAATGCGGGCAATTGCTGGAACTTCAATACACATATAAACCGTTCAAATTTTTGACTGCTCTACATATTTTGTCACTGGGCGACCCTTGAAT
Source organism: Himalopsyche anomala (assembly GCA_031772345.1). Classification (NCBI taxonomy): domain Eukaryota; kingdom Metazoa; phylum Arthropoda; class Insecta; order Trichoptera; family Rhyacophilidae; genus Himalopsyche; species Himalopsyche anomala. The sequence goes on along the minus strand of CM062822.1, from coordinate 23,341,239 downwards.
GGCTGAATATGAAAAAAGACAAAATTTGTGTCCCGTTTGACAACACATATGAAAGAGTTCATAATTATCTTAATAACTACTTGAAACTTTTTTTTGGCCGATGTAGTGCGGTAGATGATTGATCGTATAAAAGAAAAATTAAAGTTCTTTCACCACCCATGGGTGGTTCAGTGGATATGGCGCTGAGCTTTCACGAAACACAGTTTTAAGAAGAAATCTCTGTCTGTCACTGTAGTTCCCAACTTCCCTCCAATCTTAAAATTGACGTCTAAAGTTTACAAATTATAATGATTTTATAGTGATCAACTTAATGTAAATCAATACGTGTCTTAAATTTAATAAATAACTATTTTTTTTTCTAAGTGAAATTTCTAACATATTTTAATAATTAGTTTTTTTATTTCACATGTATGTATTCGAATATTTCGGGGTGATTTCTAAATTTTGTCTCCGTCATTTTAAAATATTATCTTAGTCAATTGTCGTCGGAATTGAGATGTTTTTATCCAGCAGCGAAGAGAAAGCGGTGTGTGTAAAACATAAATAAATCAAGGAGATATATCGCAAAAAATATTTTATATTTGTAGCCGTTATGCATGTTTGTCTCATGTATCTAGCAGAGAGGCACATTAATTTAACGAAAAAATCTATATATTAATAGTCGATAATGTCCGTCTTTCCGTCTGTCGGTCCCGTTTTCGATGACGTCAAGAAAGACGCAAACTTGCAAACTTAAACATTATTAAAAAATAAGTAATTTAGGAGGTCTATTTCTGCTACTACGAAAAATAATTGTTAGCAAACTTAAACATTATTCCAAAAATTAAATAATTTACGAAATTTCCGCTACTACGAAAAATATTTGCTACCAAACTTAAACATTATTCCATAAATTCAATAATTTACGAAATTTCTGCTACTACGAAAAATGATTGTTAGCAAACTTAAACATTATTCCAAAAATTCAATATTTTACAATTTAAATATTACTGGGCAGGGCTGTCAATATATGCCCCGAGATATATTTATTTTATTTTTAGAATTTCCGGCTTATTCAATAAATAGGTTTGTAATTTTCTGACTATTTAAAAATGCAACAAAAATCCCCCGTTGAGGTCAACGAGCTTACAGCTAGTACTATTTTATTATTTGTTCATTTGTAATATATTTTGGGTTGCTATGCGAGTTCAAAGTAGTTTGCGTTGCTATGAAGACATTACCAATTCAACGGACAGCATGTACTGGAACTCGGCTACGAGTAATACAAATGAACCCCCTCGTAGTTTTCTTAGATGAATCAACCCTCAGTCATCTGATTGTGATCTTCGACTCAGTTCTGAAGGCAATGGCTTATAGTTTGACTGTTTGAGCAATTACATATACCTATACAACTTTACGAGGTCATATTCCGTGATGCCGTATAAAACAGCACTGTACATTTAGTAAATTATTATTTCAGTATAGCTTCAATTGCTAAATAGCTGTTAAAGATTATGGAAAATACAAAATAACATAATGTAAGATTACGCTATACTAAAAACAGGCAGAATGCAAATGCAATAATACCCATGAAGTTATCAGTGATGACGTGCAAAGATTTGATATAAAACTCTTCAAATTTCAGCAACGAAATAAATATGAATAGAAGAAGCTCCATTATGTTATGTAGATTTGAAAACGAGTTCGAAAATTGAATAAAAAAGTGATTCAAATGTCACCCAGTTTTACGATATGGCTGAGATTACATCATGCAGTTTTTAATACAAATGAGATCACCCTTATGTACTAAACAGTAATTCGAGAGGGTGAAAGGAGAAGAGTTTGCATATTATGTATGACGTTTTACCTAAGGGTTTGACGAGGTGCCAGCTTATGTCATGTTTGACGATCTGCCCCTCTATGCCTCTCAATCCCTCTCTGTTTCTCTCATCGTGAAGATAGGGAATGAAATCCTGGTAATATTATACTGTATCAGAGCTCAATCGATAAAGCATTTAACTTCAATAATACATTCAATAATCTGAATCAAATTAGAGATATTATTTATTATATGGTATATTTGCGGGAGAAATCATAAATTAACTTGTGTATCACAATAGGTTTTATTTAATTTTTAACTATATTAATTAACATAAGGGTAGATCTTACCGTAAGAAGACTCATATAAGAGAAGTACAAGATAAGACTCGTATAACTGGTTTTGTATGAAGACACTTGAGATCAACTTAATGAAGAAAGATCAGCATCCAAAATCAAATATAAAATTATAAAATAGATAAAATACATAAATATTTGTTATTGACACTTTTGATGTTTTATTCGCTGATCGTAGCCGTCATCGCCAATTTACAAATGTATTCACATCAACGTTACACGTCTGAATATTCTTCTTACATTCTATTATCTAATGTAATGAAACACAATACCTTCTAAGTAGATGAAAACCTCTGAATTCTGATATATTTTCTCTGACTTTGCTAAAAAACGGTGACCAATAATGTTGAAAATGTGACAGATCATGGATAGAAGAATAACTTAACACAAATGTATCAATGAATTTACCTCGGTGTTTAAAATAAATGAAATGAAAAAACTATCTTTGCCTGTGTTTTTACTTTAACGAATAAATGACAGATAATTCAACATTTGCCCAATTTATCGGAATCTTTCACTGGTATCAACCATAAAACCGCAATAGTAAATGAGCTATTTGATATGCTAATTAAAGCAAATACTTTATATTTCAAAAAAAAAAAAAATCGGAAAAGACAAATGAAGACTGAAGAGCATAAAATAATTTTGTTTCGTAGTGAAAATAATGTTTTGTTCTTTTTTCAAATACCTAGTCCTTAGTCAAATAATTTATTGTTCTTTCAGTGCCAATGCATTTCAGTAAACAAGGCACATCTCCCGATATGACCCTCTCTTTCCCACACATTTAAGTCCCATTAGCTGCTGGCCTGACCTTGGTTATTCTGATACTGAAACCCGTATTCCATATTTAAGGGTTATTTTGGCACATCATTATTTATTTATAGGGCCGGCACTTACGCAGTTTTGGAACGAGACATTGAAGGTGATTTGAGTCACGTAGGCCCTACAAAGTACTACGTATCCAAATCGCGAATATCTTTCTGAATACAACTTAGAACAGACAGTGAATGTTATTTTGCTGTCTCTTTCATTTTCATACACATTCGAGACAGAGTAACAAAGTCAGCTTGACTGAAAGAAGTATAAAATCCGTGCTTCGTGGTGGCTTGGTATATTTCTCCGCTTGGCAACAGTGAACTACCCCCGATAAACGCAAGGGAAGTGTTATGATCACATCGATACAGATTTAGATTGGAATAATATTTGAAATAATTAAGATGGCTTTCATTTATTAATATAAAACATAAATTTTACAATGGAGTAGGGGATTAAGCGTATGTTTCTTAAAACATATGATGTAAACATTTTAATTTAAGTTCGATTTTTAAAAAAATGTATTTGACTGAAGCAATAAGTTAAATATAAATCAAAACATTATTTGTGTAAAATTAACATAATTACTAATAGAATATAAATTTTTAATGTATATAGTAGTTATTTGTACTGCAAGACTGCAATGAAGTCATCAGATATATCCCGAATACAAACAATTCATCCGGAATTAAACGGAGATCGACGAGCATTGCCGAAGCTATTGAACAAAGACTTGCTGCAAACGAAAGGACGCCGAGGGTAGTTTTGTCCGAAATTTTCCGCTGTCAGCCTAGGTACTATGTAATTATCGGCCTGGTACTAAAGAATAAAGATTACCTTTACAAAATGCACAACATCTCTATACGCACAATAAATCATAATGATATTGTTATGGCTTGTAGCGGATTGTTGTCATCTATTTATTTTTTATTTTTGACAGTGATCTACAATTGCACACCTACTTAAAACTAACACAAAGACCTCAGAAAAAGAGTATCATTGAGAATTTTAAAAATAGTATTTATTGTAGTAAATAAAACATATTTTTAGTCAAATTTAGTTATTGTTCCATATCGACTGTGGAAAGGAAAAAGGACGTATCCCACACATATCAAATTTTACAAGAGGCGCTAAAAACGTGTATTGATGATTTTGTGACATGCAAATTATGAATTATACACAACTTTGAAGTGCACGGAGACTTCTAAACTGGTGTTTAATTGACATAATCTAATATTAATTAAAGAAATTGTCTAGTAAAACCCTTTATTTCAGTCTTTTTTATTGGTTTTAATTTTTTACAAGGTCATCTTTTTCAAACTTAAAAGCTAAATTTAGATACTAATTCGGCATTTGCAGCTTGCATCCTTTTGATATAACGTGTATCAAGTTTGATACATTGTGATTATCGAAAAAAACATGTTTTGAAAAAACTGTGGGTTACGTCCCCTTTCCTTTCCACAGTCGATATTGTTACTGTTACTTAAGGCATTTTCGTTAAAAATGAAACTAATTGGCAGCTCCAATTTTAATTGCACTATCTTAAAATAATCTTGAGCATTGATGACCAACATTTTCTCTCTTTGTATCCATACTCTCTTCGAAAAAATGACAGTGAGCCGTTCTCGTAAAAAAACCATAAGTACTGTATTTAAAGGTTTACTGATACAAACGTAAAATAAAAATTATGACAAATTTATGATAAATTTGTCTTTAGTTTTTTTTAGTTCAATTAAATTTGGTAATCCTCTAGGGAAATGTCACGTGATTTAACATATTATACGCGAACCTATGTTCTTTCCCAGTTTCGTTCAATTATTACTTACTCCCGAATCCGCGGCTGAAAGCAACATCTACGGTTCTTGAGGGAAATAAAATTTACGTAGGTAATCAAATGATAAAATATTCGTGTAGAATAAGCCTCGCTTGAATGGGAAAATGAACTTCGGAATCACTCGGTGAAAATCAATGTTTTCGTCAAAATACAATGAATGGGTTTGACGATTTTAGAAAATAGAGTGCTCCGTGTTCATTTTATCAGACGGCTTATATTAAATTTTAAACACCACTTTATAACGTGCTAAATTATTGTTATAATAATACTATTGGTCATGTAAAGCTAACGGTAAGTATTTGTACACTGTCGAAGTTCATGACAAATTGAAAAAAAAACAATTCATTTGGTATTTCATAAAACGGAGCTTCGTACGAATACTACAATATTTATTTATCTGTTACCGCGAAACGATAAAAGTTTTCAATAATATATTCAGCGGGGTTTTTGCGGTCATTGGAGTTAATATTGATATTGCATTCATTCTTCAAAATCTATAAAAAGACAGTGATATCTGGTATTTTGAATGCATTAATGATAAAGTGACGAAATCGAGAAACATTTAGCATTATTCAATAGGCAAAAATATTACTCAAACAGGAAAATATTAAAATATTATAATTTATATTATTATTTATATAGGGTACATAATAATTTTAGTGTAAAATAATAATTAATATTCCATGTCTTCATAGTTATCCTACCAAAAAAAAAATGTTTTCTGCTTCACAAAATGCTTTAGTGTAGCGTTTCTCAAAAATATTTACGAACTTTAATTTTTAGCCAAAATAATTTCCTCCTATTACGTTGAGGAAAATGGCACATGTTCTCAATTAATAATGTATATTATCGAATAATTACTAATTTACGTACAGCTCTGATATTCTACTGGTTGTGTAATTATATATGTGACGCGTTTTTAAGAAGCATCTTCAGGCTGATACCACTGACATTATAATCATACAAAGACTTTAATCTAAACGATATATCTCATTTTCTCAAAACAGGTTATTGAGAGTTGTCTTACTAATGAACTGAACGATTGAAGTATCTATCTAACTTCGACAAATAGGAAGAGCTCAGGTTTTAGTGAATATCTCTTTTACTCCTGTATTCGTATTGAAAAGCACATTCAATCAGCAAATTGATAAACAATCTTTTAAGAAATGTTATGTCTTCAAAATGGGGGACGGCCCCGAGGGAATATTAAATTGATTGGAATAATTTGTAACCTTTCAATAATAATACACCTCAGAATGTCATATTTATTATTTTTCGAGCGTAGGCTTATTCCATTAGTGTAATTAATTAAATAATCTGTAAACGGAATTCAAATACGGAAATAATTATAAGTAAAAATAACATATTTTCTTAAAAAATATCTGTATATTTCGTAATACGTAACTTTTATCGATTCTTTAAATATTAACAAATGACTCGATTAAGTAAATAAAATAAAATATATTATTAAAATCTGGGACCGAGCCGAATCAGATTTTGAATAAGTGAAATGTGTTTTTGGGGTAAATTGGGGATATGTACATATTTATTTGCAGTTTTTTTTACTGATTTTTTTATGAGCCTTTCTAAATTAGTCTAAGCTGCCCATAAATGTTGGACAAAACACATCGATAAATATTTTCACTCTCATGTGAAGATCAATATATTATTCACTCTATATCCAAAGAAAAAATCCCCATTTTCAATACCAATTAACGAATAACTTATTAAATTTTATATTATAGTTTTCCATGTGCTGTTGGAAAGAGACAAAATCTTTTGATTTAATCAAATGTTTATATTATGACAGAGATCATTTCTGTATAAATTACTGAAATATGTCAGTTATTGTCAATCATCATGATGAATTCACAATTTCAAAAATAGTATGCTTTGGAATGTCCCAAATGTTTCAGTTATGTTAGAATAATTGATTTTATATAATATATATTTCTATGTTGAGACATAAATTTCAAAATGCTCTCAATAACAGTTGCCAGCCCTAACTGTCGGTCGTTTTCGGTCTAATATATGCAACGTAGTCGATTGCTCAGAACGCATTTGCAGTGCGTATGGTAAGTTTATAGCTGATTTCAAAAAAACTATCACGTATATTTACAAACACAAAACAGTGCATATAAATGTGAAGGTAATCCATCACCGCGAGGAAGCCCATCAAAGGTAATGCAGCAAATTTTTATTCCCGGCACGCATTCTCAAAAAAGGTGATGCTTGCGTCCAGAAAAACACGTATCACGCTGGACTCCTGGACATGCTTGAATCAATATTAAAAGTAATGTTTTCCTTATTAAATACACGTAACGCGACAATTATTAATAGATGTTCGACTTTTAATATATGTATTTGCGCTACGAGCACAGGTGTCAAATTCGATCGAGCTCGTTAATGTACGTATTGATTTATAAATTAGAATAATATTTACAATAATTGACAATACTTACATTTATTCATTTTTATTGTAATTAACGTGCATTGATTAAATGAAATCACACGACATTGCACACGTGAGCAGGTTACGTTAGAGTTTTAAGCATTTTAACTGAGGTAATAAATTGAACTGGAGATCAAAATATCTGACGATACGGTTTGTAAATAAATTTGTATGCCATAAGCATACTAGTTACGACTATTTGAATTTGTTTTAAGATCACCGTGTTTGTCAAAAAGCATCAATTTAAGATAAAAATATTTTACATTAGGTACAGAAAATCCCAAATGGAAATAAATTGAACAATGGTGATCCGCCTATTTTATTTACTAATGTTTTCTTTACATTTGGTTTCCTGTATTTTTTTGACATTTTCTTCGACTAACTTGGTACAAATATATATTTTATGTTTCCCAAAATTATCTCATTGCGTGATTCAAAAGCAATATTTTCAATACATAAATGAAAGAAACAATATTCTGTAAGATTTAAAGCAATTAACATTACATTGTGATTATTTTAAAAGCGTAGGTAAACATTTTATATCTATATATCTTTTAAAGAAATTAAAAAAATATTTGGCATTACAGCTTATGCCAATGCGCCAAATATTTTAAAGTTGAATGATCATACGAGAAAAAACTCGATGAGAATTTTAGTAATGTAAGTCACTCGAGATAAACTCGAGGTAAATTGACATCACAAACGCCCATGTCTTAAGTTTCAAATTTAAATTGAAAAATCTAAATTTGACATTAACCTTACCGGGAATCGAACCCACTAGACGAGTGTTCTTCAACCTTTTTACATCCGCGGACCGGTAAAAATTGGAAAAATATATCGCGGATCGGCGTCAACCAACATCACTCAATAAGTTCGTAGGTTGACAAAAATAGATCGCGCCACTATTGACAAATCTGTATGAGTTTTAGGAAGTACCCACCTTCAAATAATACGTATCAAAATTTCATAACAATTGACGTTTAATTCTAGTTACTAGACCACACCGGGCGGGCGTAATGTAATGTAATTTTAATGTAGGATTAGATTAGAATCACGGAAAATATATAAAAAGTATGAAAATAATACATTAAATTCTGTGAAATAATTTCACAGAAAGAGTTTTATATTATAATACGGATAACAAATAACACATCAGTTGTAATAAAACGATTCATTTATATCTTATAAGCATTAAGATATTATATAAAATGTATTGTGAAATAAAAAGAGTAATTTTAGAGATTTTGAATACTTTATAAGGACGTCGTCTGCTTAGCGCCGAAAGACTTGAAATTTTGTTAAAAGAGCAACTCATCATGTTTAAAAACGCACACTTTCTCGTTTGCGTGGCTGACGGCAATATAAGGTTCTGAAAAAGCGAAATTAACATGGGAATTGCTTTCAGACCGACGCTGGGAAACAGGAATTGGAAATAAAACTGGAAAGTGTACACAGGACCCAAGTCCCAACAAATGTTGAGAGAAAAAGAATCGTTCATTATTTGTAATGCTTAATTGTTTCTTAATGGCCCATTACGATTAAATTTTAAAGTTACAAAAAAAATGTTTTGATTCTGATATGTATATATACATGATATATATGTATGTGATAAATAATATATTAAATTGATAATTACTGATATGTGTATACCATAACACAGTGATGCACAACCTAGCGGGCCGCATAAAATAAATTATCGTGGGTTCGGGACGCAAAGAAAAAAATAATTTAAAGTACGCTCGATCCTTTTTTTATACAGAACATATGTACGTTCCATGTAAAACAGCCTTAAAACCGTGTAAAAAAGATTAAGTGAATTGAGATAAATGAATAATACGTTCCATTTTATTATTTTGACCGTGTTATTTCGAAAATAAAAAAGCCATGCAAAAAAGGGATTATGAGTACTTGCTTATTAAAAATCGTTTCATTGTGAAATATTTATGTTTCATTTATATTCAAATCATAAATACGTTCTTGGTCTTAATTTTTAACGATTTTTTTTTAATTTGACATAATATTTGTAAGCCTGTTTCTATGAATTGATTTCTCCTTCATTGAAGAAAAAGCTTGCTTACTTTATTAAATAAATGTTTTATGTGAAAAAAAAAAGGTTTAAGGGCCGCCACAAAATTCAAAAAGGGCCGCAGTTTGTGCATCACTGCCATAAAATAACATTGCTTCTGTATAATTTACCCTTGCATTGTACTTTTCATTAGTCGGTAAATCTAGTCGGGTCCGTGGTGCAGTGGTCAACGCCTCTGACTTCCGTGACGGATCTCACAGGCTCAAAAATAGCTAAGTCGGTTAAAAATAGTTATTTTTGTACTGGGGAAACATAACTATTTTCAACCGACCGGTGTAAAAACCCTCTTTCCAATCATAATATAATGAGGTGTATCGAGAGTGCCTTGCTAACTACTAGTTCTGTTTAGGCATATACTTTCTATCTTTACTCTCTAAAAAAGAGAGGTTGCGAAAATGTACTAACAACGAGCTCTAGTAGAAAATCTTATGTTGAGACATTACAATTAGGAGGTCGTATGATCCAGATTGGGAACGTGCATAGATAAAAAAAAGCTAGTTGACTAAGTAGGCGTGATTTGAGAGTAAAACATCTAATTATTCAGCTAAACTATGTCATTCATTTCATTTTCAAGTTCATTGATGCTAATATGCTCTTGTATCATAAGATTTTTTTCTGTAATGAATAAATAAGTATTTTTTTTACTATTCATGAAATTTTAATTCCCTTTTTCAAAACAAAAAGTACTACGAAATGAAATTCATCCTTTACTGTTTATCCAATATCAAAAAATATATAAAATAACAAATAATTTTCATGATATTTGCAGTATTATATTTGAATTGTTTATATATAATCTTATATTTGCCACTGCCATAGGATGATAAAAAAAACGGTTAAATTTAATGGGCGGTTCAACAGCGGGTGGTTGTCAATCGAAGAAAGAAAAAAAAATGTTTTTGCGTGTGTCCATAAAAATAGTCATGGTTATTGTAGCTAACGCACCAACCTTACTTTCCCTTTGAGTAAAAAAATAAACTTACGGTGCCTGGAGCTGTAATGGATTTTGTATAGTAAATATTCTTGGCTTTTGGCCGAATGTTCATCGCCGATCGATGGCTTCGGTTTCGATATTTAAAATATGAACGGTTTCAATAATTGATTTTTCAACCGATTTATGGATTTGTGCTAGAAATATGTGATTTCTAAAATGCCCTCCCTTGCATCCAATCATAAAAATGTAATGTAACAGGAGCGATTAGCTAACCACTAGCCCTGTAATAACTCTGTTCTTATCCTATATTCTATCTTTCTTCGCAAAAAAAATGGAGTAAGCGGGTGAGAAACAAACAGTTCTCATAAAATAACTAATTTTGAGCTTCATTATGAGTCCAAAAGCTCCACACTGAGAGCGAACAGAATAAAAAAATAAATATTGGTTAGTGTGCTGAAATAGTGCGTAATAATACTAAAAAAATGCCATTTTCTTTTTAAAATTCAAAATTTAAAATTCAAATAAAAAAATATATTGATTTTTCGTTGACGGTTAATTTTAATTAATAATTTGTAAACAGATATTATAATAATAAATCAATATTGAAGGGTCACAATACTTTTTAAAAAATCAACTCTTTGAACTACCAGGAATCATTTTTATTTAATAAAAAAATGATAATTTTCAGCCTACCTGTTTTATGAAAATATTTTTTTAATGAGCGAAGCAGGTCCTGATGGTTTGATAAAATGCAAATTACGAACATACATACCTATGTATTTGTGGTAGCAATTTTATAAAATTTTAAAAGCACTATGGAGTTTTTTCGGTTTTGACTTTTTTAAACCCCCTCCAACTTTTATTTAATTCTAAAGTTAATTCCTGTTTTTTAGTATATTATTTTAGACAATATTTCATTGGACTTTTCAAAAAAAAAATATTTAAATTGTAAAAACCTTACTCGCTTACTCCATTGAACAAGTGAGTGAAATATATCATCGAAAGTTTCTTTTTCTGTACTATGGATCGCTACCAAATTTATGAAAAAAAGACTGGCTGTTAAATATTGTTTTCTTCTAAGCAGACATTATAATTAAAAATACAAAAAATCTAAAGAAGTAAGTTTAATAAATGTTACATAGATTTTTGGTTGAGTATAAATACATATTGTTTGACTTTCCTTAATGACATAGCGCTCATGTACTGTGGGTTTATCTATATTATGGTCGTATTTCTCTCTGATCGTCCTTCCCAACGTTCACAAGGGTATAGAGCTTATAGAATCAAATCAAACAAACGTTATATAACGTTGATATGTAGCATGCAGTTTTTGATTATACAATTCCCTTATAAAACTTTCCACTGTCATTGCTCGTCCGCTGTTGCTATTTCTTTTACTAACGCAGTATTTTGTATAGTTGCCTCTCGGTCGCGCCCCTTGGCCTGGGCCCTAAAAAGTGGAATCAGCACAGCAGGTAGGGTAGAGCAGGGTGGAGTAGATTTTTTTGATACCGGGTATTTGAAAACGTTTTTAAATAAATTATTTAATTACTCTAATACATTAAATATCAACAAAATTTCGTCCGGATAACACATTATTTGAATCAATTAATAATATTTGGATTTTTTAAAATTCTTATACTATCGGATAACTTTTTTTTTTTACCGTGTTCGCTCCCAATGTGGAGCATATGGACTCCTAATGGAGTTTATCTCAACAGAAGTGTTTCTACGAGAACTGCTTGTTACTCAGTTGCTCAACCTCTCTTTTTCCAAAGAGAGTAGGAATATAAGGAAAGAGCTAGGACAGGACTAGTGGTTAGCTAATCGCTCTCGATACGCCCCGTTCATATGATAGGATGGGTGGGAAGGGGGAATTCAAGACATCACATACATCCATGCCTTTGAACAGAAATTCATAAATCGATTGAAAAATCAATTTATAAAACAGCCCGTATTGGGATTCTTAGCCGTGACCTCCGTAGCGGTAGCCAACGACATTGATCACTCGACCACACAGGCGGCAAACCTTTTTTAGTAATTTATAAAATATTAATAATTGAATACTTGGCGTATTGCGAGATAAATTATTCAAGTCATACATACTGCTTATTTAAAAATACACATATTTATTACAAAAAAAACTGAAAGTTATTCAATAATTTAAGTGTTTCGTAATTCTGGTATTTCCATTGAATTCAATTTGAATACAAAAAAAAACAATATAATCATCTGTAAAATAAGCACGACGTATGCTTGTTATAATATAAATACACAAATATATAGATACATATATGGCCAGTGAAAATCCGCTTTTAACCAGTAAAAACGTCCAACCTCTGTTCGTCTTATGTATTATAAATAAAAAAGGACACTTAAAGTTACCGATTGATAATATTATAGCATATTATAAGATTATAATAATCATTTATATTTGTTCATAATTTATATCCAGACAATTTTATCTCTATGATAAAATAACATTAACCAAATATAACATTATTGGGAAGTAATAAGTAGTTATAATGATAATGAATAGCAGAGTTAAACATTATTTATCACAAAGGTCATACAAAATTTATAGATAAACTACTTTATTATAATTATCTTAAATATATATTTCAGTATTGAATATGTTCCTAAAATAACTGTATAGCTCTCAATGCTCCTTTACAATTTTACTTATCGTAATAATAATGTGTAACTTGTATACTGTAAATTATAACAAAAATGCGATTTATTTTTTGATAACAGATCAAAATAAAACGAAACAGGAGTCAAACAAAATAAATTTCGACCTGTAATTGGTAGGACAGCGTAAGCGATAATTCATAAAATTTACATGAGTGGTCAGGTTTTAATCATAGCAAAAGGTTTTAAGTTAGCAAAGATAATTCCGTAAGTTAGTAATATTTGGTCAATCAAAATTTCTTTTGCGAGCTTATTGATATAATAAGAAAAGATGGAGAGAGTTTTTAAACATGATGAACGTCCATGTCATTGAACATAAATCCACAAAACTATCGGCCATTCGACTACAGACAATGCATAAAATTACATAGGTATGTACATCAAATCCATTTGAACATTAAAAGTTATGTATATGTTGGTAATTTAAAATAGTGTTATTAAACATGGTCTGCTTACACAAACTTCGTTTATAAAAACTTTATGAAAATCATAATTTACAAATATATTTATTAATATATTGCGGATAATCAACCATTGAAATAATTGAACGAATCAAAATGGACTTGACCGATGTTTGTCTCAATTATGTAATCCATCGTAGTTTTTTTTTTATTAAATGTATAAACTTTCAAATATTAGATAGATAATAAATAGGTGCGCATTATTTATTAAACCTTGCTACACATCAGCGCTTATTCATTTTTGTATAACTTTGACAGACATATAGTTAGCGTATTAACATGATTTAAAAACAGAAACAGATTTGTCCATCACGGCAAATAATTATTTGCTCTTATTATAATCTACAAGATTGTGGCAATAATTATTAATTTTCAGTCTTTTTTGGGCATCCTGTGTGCAACACGAGTGTACCCCTACCCCAATAGTTTTGGTGTGCGCGCTTCGACCGTAGTATCACTTTACACCAAGCGCGTTTACATCCCCTAATACAAAAACCTATGGCCATCTACGAGCGAACCTATATGCACCATCAGCTGTATTTGAAGGGAAACACACACACGCAAACTATCGCATAGAAACCAGAGATAGATAACGCACAAAAGAAACCCTAATTTATTTTTGGAAAAAACCTCATGTTTGATTGAAGGATACATTATTTGAAAAGATCCTTTATAATTTATTGCCCGACCATATTTTTACTTTCGATATCCTTATGGTTGGCAGGGGAAACATTAAATAAAAACTGCTCATCGAAATCTGAAAACTGGTGTAATATAGATGTGATAATATACCTATGTATATTGTTATTTAGCTATTTTTTTTATTTTAGTTACCACACTTGTCTTCATTGCGTAAGTTATTTATTTTGTGAATGGTTTTGTGTCGAATTGAGACGGCCAAAGATACCCATGTTCTACTATTTAAACCAATGGTTCCCAAACTTATTTCCCCCGTGGACCCCAAGCCCAGTATTTTATCCTTCGTGGACCCCCTCCTCCAGGATGCATAATAGTGAAGTTTTTTTATTTTTTTTAAATACAAATATGAGTACTCTGTGATAGGGTTTTTTGTATAGTGAACAATTGTAAAAAAAAATATGTTATTTTTTTATTCTTATCATTAGTTATTTTTTTAAATGAAAATGAACAAATCAAAACACAGTCAAATTCTTACATAAAATAATAAAATCTGTTAATGAGAGGGATGAACCTGATGCTCCGATATCAATTGGTCAATATTTGAGTTAAAATTCGTAAGGTACAGTCGTAAATCTCCACGTTCAGTGATTTGCAACCGATTTCTTTTTTTCGTAACAGAATTAGTTTCGATTAGAAAATTTCATCAATACGCCTTTGAACTGTGTTATTACTTCAAAGGAATTCTTTTGAGTGTATCATGTGCAGGCATATGTAAAACATTTTTTAAAACCTCTTCAATAGCTGAAATCAGCTGTTCCCCGATAGTATGGGGCATTCCTGATTTTGCTATGAGACGTGAGATATTTTAAGTTGCCCGCAAACCATGTTCGTCTATTTTTAACGTTGTAGCGTTCATATTATTCAACGTGATTCTCTTCAGATTATGTTTCAGTGTTTGAAAGTATATCAAATTTTTACATTTTGATTCCGGTCCGTGGACCCCCATTTACATCTCGTGGACCCCCATTTTTTTTTATTCCTGTCAGGGACCCCCGGGGGTCCGTGCGGACCACTTTGGGACCCTATGGTTTAAACGATCGTGAAGCAATTTTCAATTCAGAACATAATACAACAGAAAATCAATAAGAATAATAAAATTACCATGAAACATTCGAAAAATGCAAAATAAATAATTTTCTCATTCAAAGCTTTATACTTGCAACTTATGGTTTTCGATTTCTTTCCTTACACAAACAGCTGAGCTGAAGTCTTCGGAAATATAGAGCTTACTTGTAATGGTTAGAATACGCGAGTATTACATATACAGACAATTTACTTCACGTCGCTTATACTTACCTATTTTATACTTCATCGTGTCATAGAATAAATTCGTGAAGTTATTTTCGGATATAGAGCTTCAATGAATTTGCTGAATGAAAACAAGTGAATGTAATGTAGGATTTCTCTTTTGTGGAATACCCCTTATCGATAAAATATTTTTATACATTTAAGTGAAATGGTTTTGTACCATCTTAAAAAAGGATTGAAAGGATAACAGGTTTGACGTAACGTAACGTATACCGTTATTCGACAACAAAGGAATAATGAATAGGCCGAAGTTAACTCATCATTTTTATGATATGCCTATTTTATTGAAAATCAATTCTTACATAAAACAAAGAAAAGTAATTATCCTAATGAAAAATCTGTCTAGATCACTGGTTCTCACGTGAAATTTCACTGTGGACGCATTATAAACATCAGCGAGTCCTATGGAAATGTCTCGTGGACTGTGGCCGCACCAACTTTTTGTTTTGAAATGTGATAAAAATAACAGTTGCATTTACTAAAAAAAATGGATCAAATTTACAAAATAATTAGTAAAAACACATCAATATTTACCATGAAGCTGTTGGTGGCCGTAGTAAAATCCTCTGATGGCCGCACATGAGAACCTCTGTTCTAGATTCTATCTAAAGACTTTCAGGGCTGTTGAGTCGTTAAGAAATAAGACCTCTCCGACTCCGACTGAAAGCATAACTTAAAACATGACTTTAATTATATTTTTAGGCTAAGAAGCTTGCCGTGGTGCCACTTTTAATCCCAGCAAGTTGAATATATTTATATTTTTAAGGATTCGATGTTATTTGTTTTGTTCATGACGACTCCAGTTAAAACAGTCCGACTCCATGGCCCCGATTATAGCAAAGTGTTGTTACTAGTCTATTGATACAAAATCATAAAGTATTGTCTATTTAAAAGTTTCAAAAATTGATTTTATGGATGGGAGCGGAATTCTAAATTGTGCAATGTAGTAAAAAAAGAGGACAGTCAAAAAAGTACACAGAATCGGTTGACGTCACAATATATGAAATATCTTTGCGAAAAAATGGTTAAATAATACATCAATTCCGGTTAAGCTAAGTAGAGGCAACCGACAGACATTATTTAATTAATACAATGTATTGTTATGTGTTTCCTTTAAACGTTTTTTTTTACTCAGGGCTTGCATATGTGTGATGTTATAACCTTGGTTTCGTTATCATAGTTGATTGATTATATTGAACATTTAATTGAAGAATAAAACTTGAACATAAATCAATTATTATTTGAAATAAGACTTGGAATGCCTAGCAACTAAGAAAAAAATCTAAAAGTCTGTAATAAAATGGTTCATGATTTTATTTTTATATATATTATATAAATATACAAATTTAACTTTCTTTAGTTGTCAATCTGTCATTCATTTATCAAAACTATCGAAAAATACTAAAAAATTGCAATCTAAACAGAATCTAACAAAATATAATCAAAATATTTTCTCGAAGATACGATTTTCATTTGTTTTTAATATTTTACACACTGCTTTACTTTAGCTGCATCCATTAGTATGTGCCGTGTCTAAAAAATATATAACTGTAGTTTTCTCACAATTTCAAATTTGCCTAACATTTCTGCAAAAACTCAAAAAGGGATTTGACATGAAATGAGTAAACAAATAACGCAAAATATCCATTAAAATTTTAATATAAACGTGAACGTGAACGAAAAGGCTTTTCTATTTCTCTCTTAAGCAAATTACAATATTCTTTGTACCAAATAACAATGTTATTTTGAGGTAGTAACCTGCTGTGCAACCATCTTTATCTTTATGAATAGATATTCCCAGTTCTCTAGGAAAGCCCTTTTGCAGTGTCGTCCTTGATGTAATATAACTGTCGCGGGCATAAATCCCTACATGGGTCGGTCCAAAGACATGATTTTCAGAATCTTCCAGGAAAGGGACTCCTTTTATGACATCCCTTTGTTCATTTTGTATTCGCAGTGCGTCATTGCTTACGTTATCTTTTCCTTTTTATTATTTCTCTCTAAGGTTTTCGGTGCCGTGCCTGGGATTTACCAGTGGAGGACTAAAAACGAAAATATTACTACATCAAAATTGAGTAATGACGTCTTCAAATAGACTTCCATGAAATATTATGGGCCAACTATTTGGCAAACCAAATAAAGTTTTATAAAAACCCGTGAGATGCAAAATAATAGATTAAAGTAGGTACTGAGAATTTTTATTTTCAAAATTGCAAGGAGCTAATTATTGATATTGATCGGATGTGAAAAAATAAATACTGAGCGTGATATTTTCAAGAATAACAAAAATGTTTAACATCTCTTTAGATTCGATAAATGTCAACACATTCGTTTCCACCCTTCCAATTCTAAAATAAAGAGGTGTAGTGAGAGCGATTAGTAAACTTCTACTTCTTTTCTAGCCATATCCATCTATTCGTACTATCTTCAAAAAGAGAGCTTGAGCAACGGACACAGAATAAAAAAACAAATTAGTATAATATAAGTGTAATGTATCTTTTTACTTTTTCTTATAAAATGATAGTTAGACAAATACTATAAAGATTCTATTATTTTTTTGATCGCCCATTACACTTAATTAATATACAGATATTTTAATTCAATTATGTAACACGATAAAAATACTATTTTACATATTATTTTTGTACTAAAAAATATTTTTACCTTTTCTCATACGATTTAAACAAAAATTTTGTAAATAAGTACTTTATCAATAATAAAAACAAAACTATAGCATTATTGAATTGAATATTAATTATATGAATCAAAAAATTTTGTATACAATATACAGTAACCAATAAAAGCACGTGGTCCAACGATCACAAATAGACATTAGTAGAGCGATAAATAATTAATATACAATTAGACAATCTTGTAGTTATATCAAGATTTTTTAAGACCCTCCGGATTTTTTCGCTCCTTGGCATATCACTGCGCCGTGGGAGACATTTGTCTCTCTCTCTAAGATTTTCACTCGCTGATGAGTCCTTTTTCACAGAAACAGAAATCAAATATGAAAAGGTGAGAACGAGTCTTCAAAAAAAAAATAACCACAATAAGTCGTTATGACTGTGGCCGTAAGTACTAAAGCTTATGGAAATTATTTATACTTTATGATTATTATAACTTAGGGTATTTTTTCTAAGTGTGGTAAAAATAAATAATCTTTTTGGGTTACAATGGAGATTACGTTTTATTAATAAAGGTACGTAAATTATTGGCAAAGGTTGCTAAAATTTTAATTTGATGTTGAATTAAACTAAACAATGGAATATAGTAAGCAACTTTAGAATTCTTAAGTTTGTTTATTACGCGTAATTTTTTTAACGAATTGATAATTTTACTTTAATTTTAATAGAATCAATTAATATTTGCAAAATACTGTGTGTGGGTGTCGAACGTTTTGTGATTTGAATTTGTCTAACAAGAGTCAAATCAGGATTTAATATATTTTTGATGATTTAGGTCAAGAGTCAGTAAACTCTTTTTCGTCGAGGGCCGAATCTTAAACTTGTTTTTATTTATACGAGTGATTTTAATTATGCAGAAAAAAGGTTTTTAATTTGTGGTGATAATGTAAGTTACAAAGCACTTTCGACGAAAAAATAAATTCATTGAGCCATTAAGATTTGCACAAATGTTCTATTTTGCAAATTTTCCCAATTCGATTATATATTGACAACACTTGTATTTGTTTCTAGAATATTTTCTCACTTGAAAATTGTATCATAAGTTTGATTTAAAAATTTGTATTGATTGCATTTCGTTTTGCTTGGAATGGCTTTTACCGCAGAAAAAACATTTTCTGTCAAAAATATCTTGTTTCTATAAACATGCAGAGAGTGTATCAGCAACACTCCTTTCCGAGCGATTAAGCTGAACCCACTGGTCCATAAGCCCGGAAGTCTCTTGCCGGATACAGGATCAGCATTTAGTTTGCCTAATTGATTAGCCTGATTATTCAGCCATAACAGTTTTCGTAAACTAAAAATACAAAAAGGCAAAAAAACCTTCACATTACAGAGAGAAGCTAAACAAGTAGGCTAACAAAATATGTTTAGGGTGAAAAAAATAGTATTTTTTTTATTTTTAGTATTTTTTTATTATTCTATCTTAACTGTCCAACTCTTAAAACGCGGTATAGAAAAAGCGTTTAGCTTACAATTAAACTTTTCCGAGTTCCTCATCCTAATTTCCTTAATCACTCTGAAAAGGAGAGGATGGGCGATGGTATAACAATCAGTTATTGTAAAAAATCCACTGTGATGTTCTACACCGAGAGCGGACACGGTTAAAAAATAAATAAGAAAGAGATTTTGAATTATATATTTTAATTAAATGTTTCATAATTTATTATTTATTACTTAGTAATCATATACCAATCCATGCGAAACAATTACTAATACTTAATTGATAAATACATAATAGCGTTTTGTTAATGTTTCACAAAACCTTCGCATGCAAATATATAATAATGTAGATATCGCGAAAAAGTTGGTTTTATTCCTAGTGTATTTAAAAATATACAAATTTAACCAAAATTCATATTATAATCTACACAAATACTGAATAAAACTTTAAATACTTTTCACTTAACTAATCCTTAAAAGAAGCACTCTGAGCTTTTCATAAATTTATTTCTTCTTGACAGCGTTTTTCAACATTTTCCACGACTAAAAGAAATAAGAGCGAGGGTCGGTTCTTATTCTTTGGGGACCGGGATACGCTTGACAACTCCCTTTGGGGATGGAAAATATCGGAAATAAAACGTTTTTGCGGTTCTTTGTATAAATCCTCTGTGTTGTGTAGATTAACTTAAATGTTCAGATAATGCTATGTACCCTAGCGTGATCCTATCATAACTAAAAGTTTTTTTTATTTATTTCTAATCCCAGGGGTATTGAATACACACCGCTCATATCGAATGATAATAATAACACGTTAATATGACTATTTTAATAACGACTTTTCTTCAATCAAATCATTTCAATATATCACTATTTCGTTATCATATATGGGCATGGAATACAAAGACTTGATAGATTCAATATTATAAATAGCACTTTAAATTAATAAGGTAAAGCAAGATAGTAACCACCAACGTTCCCTCTAAGCTGCGCGCGTGCGCGGCCACGTAGTAGTTGGGAAGCCCCCGCGCACTCATTCCGGGTTGGCGCGCACCACAAGCCAGTGTTGTTCAATTAATATTTGATCGGTCCGAGCAACCTCCGCGCAGCCTTTGAAATTTCCGCGCAGCTAACCTCTTGCCTTAGAGGGAACATTGGTAACCACCCTTTTTTTACCTTAAACATTAGTGCATGCGGTTAATTTGATATTCTTGGTATTGTAACGGGTAAATTTGTGTAACACATCAACTTCAAATGTTATAATTAAAAACATACATCAAAACGCACCATTTTTAGAAAAACACTTAATTGCGTAAAGCACAAGGACGATCCATCGAGAAGTGTTCTATCTTCAATTACCATTGGCAGAAAATCTCACGCATAAATTGTTGTTGGGATATGTTTCCTAAAAAAATAGTAAAAATCTTAAATATATGTTAGTATTTTCACTTCCAGAAGGATTATATGTCAGTACTTCAGAGATGAGTGAAGACTCTTAAATTCAATGGTTACATTCAGTAGAGATCATATTTTAGCCCATGACAGCCTTGTGACTGGAGGACAGTAGACATGGGAAATGAGCAAATAGAATTTTTTGATTCGATTGCAAATTATAATAATTGGACCCTTCGACAGTAAACACTCGAATCAACGTTATAGTAAGTGATTCGCAATGATTCTAATATGTCCATAGAGGTGTCTCTCGTCCTCCACAGAGATTAGGTATGGATTATTTCCTTCGTGAACGGCGCATGTCTAGTGGGCAGGCATTTTAATAACGTTTCAATAGGATTGACGAATGTGTTCTTCAGACTTATAACGTCAGAGGTAATGCAAAGTATTATTTTTAATTTTTCCAACACGTTATTACACAACGTTTCCTTTGTTTTTTTTGTGTCATGAAAACGTAATTTTAAAACCGAGCGATTAACATCAGTTTCATTAATATTAATTCATGGCCGTTTCAGTAGGAAAGGTGCAAGGCAAGCACATCCGATGACAAGCGAAAGGCCGCGAAAACAATACACAGGTGTATTTTAATACCTTGCATTCGTATTCTACTATACCTAGAATACATAGTGATTCACAGTTTATGCATGACTCATCATGAAAAATACTGTCAAAAATGAAATAGCTTAAGGTTAGTTATTCATTATATTCTGGGTCAAGTTTCAGTTAATAACACTTACTGTAATAGATTGTTATTGAATCAAGTATTATGACACGATATTTACATGCATAATATATGAACTATGGAATACGAATGACAGAACTGACTTACACATAGGTACTAATGATTTATTCCTAAGCCAGAGGTAGACTTCTGTTTGTCATTTAGTATGTCATTATTTATATGTATATAGTACTATTGGTACAGTGTCTGTTAAGCCTTTGTGGCATTACTATGTTTCACATCACTGAATTATTTATATAATTAAATACAAATAAATAAATCATATTTTATTTGAAAAAATCTCAGCAGGTGTAATTTGTGTATTTTTAACAAAATAATTAATTTTAAAAATCACTATACACGATCTCTTAACTTGTGGATATCATAAGACTAATTCAATATATTGGTACAAAATCGTCTTATTAACTGTCTATTGGTCAGCATTCACCCGGTCTCGACGCCGGTGCCGTTATTTACGTGTCCGTGTATGTATGTATGTAGTTTCAATATTTGATAGGAATAAGTGGAACTTCACAATAAATTAATATTACCATAAGTTAATAGCATATCTTCCCTTGTTCCGTCCAAGGAGGTATACGTATATACATACATATGGATAATGAAATATTTCCAATTTTTTTTTATCTATTTTCTATATATATTTTTTATCATAGTAATGTAATATTCCACCTAATTATTTTTGCGCTTTGCCACGCCAATGCCAATTCGATAAATGCATTATCATCTGTACTAGAGATCTGCACGGGCCGATATTTTACAAAATTACCGGGTCCGAGCCCGAAAGACTCAGGCCCAACCCTGCCCGGACCCGAGTCTAATAACACACTTGTTACCCAAAACCGACCCGAAGCCCAGATGTATACTCCTCAGCCTTAAAAGAACCGTTTTTTTTACAAACTTACAACAATTTACGATTCTCTATAGAATTTGTAATAATTTAAATCATCATGGCTGACTTATGACACGAACACTCGGCCCGAGCCCGAATCTCAATTGCGCTTACCCGCCAGAACCCGACCCGGGCCCTTGCAGACCTCTAATCTGTACGATAAAAATTAGTAAAGGATGAACGGATCCATTGAAAGCTGCGTGGTAGAGTGGTTAACGTCGTTAGTTTCAGTTAAGGAGGTCACGGGCCCAAATCTCAGTATGGAAAGTTTTATAAATTGATTTTTCAATTCGTTTATGAATTTCTGTTCGAAGCCATGGATGTATCTGATGTCTTGAATTCGTGTCAACACAAAACTATAGTCTTCACATATATACAGGGGACATGTATGATATAGTTTGTATAGACGACATAGCACCGTCGCTAATGACCGAGAGGAAACGATCGCGTTAGTAAATATTCGTCTGCCCGCTGAACCTGAAAATGGTCGCCGCGTATCGGCCATCGGTGGACCGTCGTCAAAACGTCCCCGGGGGTGACACATCGGTCTCCCACCGTCCCCGAAGACCACTCGACCGAGTGCGCAGGCTCTTCGGCTGCTCCCTCCGGAACGGAACGACCATTGAAACAGCCGATCGCCGATCTGATTTCGGCGGATCACATTTCCAAACGCCCTCAGGGGGAACATTTTTTGTTTTAAATTTATTTGATACGAGCATGATACAGCTCTGTCGAATTGTATTTTTTAATCATATCCGCACCCTATGTGAAGCATACCGACTTCTGATAGTCCTGGTGTAGCAATCAGTTGTGTAGGAGTAAATAAATAGGTACCAGGTTGGTCATTGATTTCTTCCACTTTTTTTTTTATCTCCGTCCGAAGATAGTAAAAAACAACAAGTTTTAACAATTAGATCAATAAAAAACGCGCAATTATTTAAAAAAAAAAAACTGTACTCACTATATGTACTTAAAAATTAAATTACAAATCAAAAAGGTGGCAGGGCGGCGCTCTGGATCATTTTCAGGTGCCAGGTCGCCGACCTGGCCTGACCTGGCCCCACTACACCACTGGTAGCAACCTGACAAGATTTGATTAACTAAATTAGTTTCTCAATTAAGTGGAACTCTATTATACAAAATATTAAGTTATCTTCTATAGTAGATGACTATTAACTGTTCTAATAGTAGAGTTCGTGGCTGAGGGGTTAACATCGTTGGCTTCCGTGATGATTCTCACGAATTCGAGTTCCAGTAAGAACACCATCATTTTGTTATATCGATTTCTGTTTGAAGGTATGGGTGTTCGTGATGTCAAAAAATTCCCTCTCACCCTTCCAATAATAAAATAGCGGGGCATCGCGAGAGCGATTAGTTAACCACTACTCATTTTCTAGCCATGCTACTACTCTCTTAGAAAAAGAGAGGTTGAGAAATTGAGTAACAAATATTTCTTTTAGAAAAAGCTTTTGTTGAGATACCTCAATTTTGAGGCCACATACTCCATATTTGGAGCTGAAATGGAATAATCAAAAACTATATTGTAATCCAATTATTTTAAAACTTAAAACATCGATATTATTTATTTTAGTAGCAACATTTATATAACGATAAATGGTAGTATCTTAGGAGACGATAATGAACGAAGAATAGTGCTAGAACTAGTAGTTGGCTAATTGCCTTCTCTGTTCCCCATTTGCGGGATCGAAGAAGAATTAGGCGGATAAGGTCAAAAATATCAAATTTGATGCCTTACCATTAATCGATTAAGAAAACAATGTATGTTTTTTTTCATTTGGGCATTCAAATTATACAAGTCATTGACCGAAGGGATGCGGATACGCCCGCTTGTATTTATTGAAGTACAGTATGTATTATATATCGAGGAAACTGCCCTGCCCTGTGCAAGGATATTGATAGAAATGCATTATTGATTTCCTAGTTAAGCATTAATGTTTATGACGTGTTAAGATGTGGACTGTGGGGGTCAAATGACGATTGCACATTGATAGTTTATTGTCATTGTGCTTAATTTTAAGACAAATGATGATTGTTGCGGATTTCAGTATGTACATTTCCAAGACTATATAATGCTATGTAATATATATTTGCCTAAGACCTACTAAGAATTATTAGATACTGTTCATTTAAATACGTCAAAGTAATATATTTTCGTAACATCTGGAGTAGAGACTCCAATTACTCGACATCTCAACTACTCGAATATCGAGTAGTACAACTTTAAAATACTTGAGTATATTCAGGAAGTTTCAGATGTACAAAAATATATATTATTAAATCAAATTTGTGTATATAAATAGAAACTCTCTGTTGCCGTGGACGTCGGTTTTATAGTTAACAGTGAATTAAATAGTGCATCCAGTTTTTCTGTTCGCTGTTTAAATGATTTCATTTTTTTAAATTTTGCGCAAGACTCAGTTAAACGCAACAATTAAACATTATATCTATTTTTAAAAACAAGTAAATAATATTTGAAAATAAATCTTCATTTATAAATTATGAGTATTTTTCAAAATACTCGAGTATCGAGTACTTGAAAAATGAACGAGTATTCGATACTCGAATTGGAGTCTCTAATCTGGAGATTCTATAGGCAAATAGTTGAATTGTGTGAAAAATTTATTTAAAAGGTCATAATTAAACATTTATCCTACGTATGTTATTTCATTAATGTAATGCTTATTAGTTTTATAAATATTTAAACCACAATTATTTGCATACGTAATTCTCTAATAATATATTTATTTCTAATTATAATACAATTATAGAAAACGAAATGATTTCATTAATAATTAACAGTTAAATAATTGTTATCATTATTGATTTTAGTCGCTGAAAATTCTTTTATATCTATTATATAAGCCATAAAATAATAATCAACCTCATTTGCACTATACTATTGTATATACATAATAATATACAATGTCTTACCTGACCAATGGTTATACGATATACGTGGCCACTTAAGAGAGGTTTAAATGGCATTTCGTTTATTTTTACTCGGACACAATAATCTCGTTATGCAGGTAAACAAACCCTCATCTATTTTACCTTGCTGGCTCATATATTTCTGTTTTGTGGCCTAACACTAATCCCCAAAGATATTATTAAGAGGTGCAAATTACACCAACAATAATAATAATAATAGCTATAGAAATTTCAAAAGACTACGGGACTTATGGCACAATGCTAGAAATGGTTGCTTGTTGCTATGTCTTCCTTACAGAATCAAAAGACATATATTATCGTTGCTTGAATTGGTCTATACCAGGCACGGGTAAACTGCGGCCCGCCGCGTATTTTTCTGCGGCCTGCGAGCAATATTATATTTTTTAAGAAGATTCACGTTTTCATCTTTTAACGCCTTTAAAAAAAAAGATTGAAAATAAATATAATAATCGTAATTTTTGTATCAACCTATTTATGTGAACAAACATCTTCAATCATGAACCTCTTTACGATCAAACATTTACAAGCAGTTTTAAGAATCTCAACTATAAAATTGGCACCTGGATTTTAAAAAAATGTTAAAAGACGAGGTCTTGCCCTGACTCTCCATACCGGATCGCTGAACAAATTTGGTTAGTTCAACTATCGAAGTCTTACACTTCAGTATGATAGGTCTGCTTTAGTATCGTTGTAATCCGAGCCTTGGTGCAGAATAAACCCAGGGATGGGCTGGAGGGGGCTCAAGGGGGCTCAAGGGGGCTCGCGCGAGCCCCTTGTTAAATTTCGGCACGACCAGCGAGCCCCTTGTTAAAATAAGAAAATCATTCGTCTTAGATCAAATCTGCATCTAACTGCAATTTCTTTAGATGGTTAAATTTTATTATGAAACTAGATTTTGTTGCCCCTTCAGTTTTTTCATGAAAAAACATTGACTTTGGCTGCATAATAAAAAAGACCCTAGCTGTTTATTGTCTATTGTCCGACAATCCACATTGAGAAAGGACATAGATTAAAAAAATGTACGAGATTTATCGAGCCCCTTGTTAAGATATTGGCAGCCCACCGCTGAATAAGCCCCACTGCTAATTGTTTAACTCATTCACTAAATTATGATGCCTTTCGTGAGAAGATGCTTCATGGGTTGAAAGTTTGTCATCGTACACAGGGGCATTGAATTTAACTGTTTCTGCGAGTGATTTTCATAAAATATAGGAAAGCTAGCACATTGGCTTTCGTATCATTTTGTAGGGTTATGCAAGCCATATACAAGTGATATGACTTATGGTATATGTACGTATGTATTGTTACCCACTGACAAATGTAAACTTTGATTACTAGGCTCAGATCAGAAAATTCAAATCATCATCAGAAACTGTCACCTAAGATGAGACTAGGCTGCATCGAGATCTTTTGTAATTTTTTGTGTAGTTAGGTCATACTTTTTTTTATGACTCATATTCAACTGTTCAATGCTTGAATAGTTCAATGGTCAGTATTT
The DNA here is from genome assembly GCA_031772345.1 of Himalopsyche anomala. Classification (NCBI taxonomy): domain Eukaryota; kingdom Metazoa; phylum Arthropoda; class Insecta; order Trichoptera; family Rhyacophilidae; genus Himalopsyche; species Himalopsyche anomala. The sequence continues at coordinate 23,314,129 of CM062822.1, read as the reverse complement.
TATTAAGTGATGGTCAGTTAAAAATCTAATATTTGGTCAGTATAAACGTAAAAAGGTCAATGATTAAGAAAATGTGATAACGCTTGGTGGTCAACATAAATCTGACCTCGAAGTAAAAATACAGATTAATACTATAAATTCTAAGCAATCTTTTTTAATCCTGACTATCTCATTTTAAATAATGTCCAAATAAATAAATGTAGGCTTTGTTTTCACGAACATAGTTTAAAACTTCTAGGCGAATGATGCATTATGCATTATATGTACATCCGAGCAATTTTTCTCTACAAGCTTATTGACAATAATTTGCTCTATCTATTTTACTGTATCAACTGAATGTGGAACAAGTAAGCATCACAAAATTCGTGATGTTTCCAAATTAAAATAGTATTTGGATAAACCATTGTATACGTAAAAAGTTTTCTTTATAACTAAAAAAAAATACTGTTCGCATTGGGATTCGAAAATGTGAGATCCGGCACGGAAGCCCACAACGCCAACCGCTGCGCCATAGCAACGATTCTTTGATTATCCTGTAATTATTTTATTTTACATATATGGATATAAATTAAGTAATTTAACCAATAGTCTGCCTCAAGCTTTTAATGAAAATATTCAGGGACGACGACAACAACACTTAGAGGATTTGTAATCAGCCAACTGATAATAAATACTAATAATTAATGAGTTTTTTTTCTTTTCGTAGCGCTCATAATTGATTCGTCCAGATGTAGTATGTATGTAGGATGTCAGTATGTATGAATTTATTTACCCGCAAAGTATATATATATAAGAAAGCTAGTACCTGCATAAATATTCTAAAATGTATTTATATTCAATTCACGAAAAAAAGGGCCAATCCTTTGTGCCGGGCTCAAAATGTCAATTTGTGTTCCTTCATCGACCTTTGAATCTTTTCCCCGAGATATTCATCTTTATTCTTCCCTTATTTCCTCCCTGCTCTCCTCGCGTCCCTTTATTGGGCGAAAAAATCCACCTGAATTCGTTCTCGCTTTTATTAACAGTAAAAGACCTTTCCTATGGGACGCTTTGTCACGACCGAGCGCTTGCGCTTTCATTTAAATACGAAAATAATATATTGCAAACGAACTTATAGCGGTGGTAAAGAAAGATTGACAAACAAAAGAGAAACCCTAATCGGACAGAATTTACTACCTGGTTGAGGACAAGGGGAAATTACAACTAGAAATTTGAAAGCGTACTGTTCAAATCTAAGAAAGGCCACTTGCATTAGGTACAAATATTTAACATAATTAATAAACAATACGTTATGCTTAAATTTAGATTCAAATACGTACTTACTTTTCTTTTCAAACATGCTTCTTTCTCTTATCATAAAAACATATTCAATGACTAACAAATGGTCTCCTTGAAAATAAATGTGATTAACAGTAAATCAACAAACTCTCTCTAGCCCATATTACACATTTTTTAACTGAAATCATGATCGGTTTCGCTAACAACAGTTAAAAATGCTCTTAATGAGCGAAACTGGTCCTGATCTTAGTATATAAATTTATAAAGGTGTTTTATTTTTTAATAAAATAACTTTGCATCAAGTATTGACAGCGAACATCTTAAAAGTGATAAAAGTAAATTATTGAAATTATAAATACAATTTGTTTTTTTTATTCCATTAATCAATTTTTTTTATTTTATTCATAATACTGTTGTAGCACTCATCTATATGTGAAAATTCGTTTAATCCCTTGTGGAAGGTTCTGGTCGAAACCGAACAACCTGTGCCCGAAATCCAGGCATTAGGCGTGACGTCGAAGACAACCTAGTGACCTTGAAATAAAAGCAATCTGACATTTTCTTTCAATCGGACCGACTAGACAGCCCGACGATTGACTAATTATCTATTTTTCTTTTTAGAAAGATATCTTATCGATACAATTATATTATTTATCAATCAGTAGTACTATCTAGTAACAATGGAATTGTACAAAAATCATTTTAAAATAATTTATCTATTAAATCTTGATATTGAGCGGTGAGCAAATCTAGGTTGGTGTGAATTTAAAAGTCTGAACTTGATATCTTAAGGCAATCTTTTTTAAAAAACAAATATAGGCATTTCAAAAATATAACTAGATAAAGAGATTGGTGAATAAGACAATTATGGGCACAGGCACGTGTCATGAAGTCAATTACCTGGAATCAAAATTGATAACTTAACTACTAACAATACATGAATAATTAAATAATTAATTATTTGCATGTAGTACCTACATAGTAAACAACACATCAAATGACACTGTTTATAGGTCTACACGTACAGTATTGACGCCCAGCAACATGCTTCTTCAAATTATGATTTTCCCAAATTATCGACTATATTTGCAGTTATAATACAACGATAAAATATTCAGTTATGTAACCCAAAAGGAAAACGACGTGTAAGTATTTTGAAGAGAAACGTGGATATATTCTATTACGTTAATGAACGTATTCTGAAAGTAAATGAAACCGTTCTTCTGGACATCTTTCATCAAATTGATGTGGCTCATAGGAAAACACTTAAAGCAGATCGGCTGCTTCAAATCTACCTGAGAAGTATTGGACGCCAGAAAAGCACGATATATTTTTAATAAATTAATTATTTTGATACATTATATGCCAAACATCATAATAATCAAATTCGAATATATTTGATTGTAATAACCTTTACATAGTTATGGAAAATTAATATTACCCCTTTCCATTATCCCCCTCAAATAACGAATCACAACAGCGTCCGAGGAAGTTGGGGAGACGACTGTAAACCTATCCACGGTAGAAAAATAAGTACAGGCTATTATGTTGTCATCGAAATTCGGTAATTATAATTTTGTATATCTGCTTATAGCCTATACGCTTTATAATGTATGTATATCTAAAAATTATCTTTCACTCGATGTCTATCTTGTTTTCATTTAGATAATAATATAATTATAAATATAGCATGGCATATTCTCAATTAGATTTATGTAATATATTTTCAACGATTCGACTTTAGTCACCGCATGGTGTTGCATAAAAAGATCAATGTTCATTTTAATAATTCATTCGATTATATTAAATAGATATAATCTATCTAAATTATTATTTGATTTTTCGAAAAGATAGTTGGTTATTGTCATGCGTGATCAAAATAGCGTATGGTGACAAACGATATTTGTTAAAAACGCAGGATTAAAAATAAAAATCAAACTGTTTTAATAACCTCAGTTAATATCATCAAATGACGATTCAATAGTTCTAGTAAATCAGAAAATGGGTAGGAAATACATTTTCATTCGATGTGTGATGTCATTCATTGAAGGTTACAGTTTAAGTGGAAAAGGATATTGATCATTTGTTTTTGTTTTCTATACACAATGTTATAATCATCATAATATCTTTTCTTCTTCTGTATTTTTTTCATTGCTGTCTGTAACCCGTCGTCCGTTGATACTCACTTGAAGACACAGTCAAAAAAATATTATACAAGAATACCGTCTGCATTTTTATTAGATTCGTAATAGCATTTTTTGACATATTAAGCATGTCATTTATCGGTTATGGTGTGGATTAATGTTACAAGTACTTCAGAGATAACCCCTTTTTACAGTATTCACGTGAAGTTATGTCATTCTTACCGTAATGTTGTGGATTATCCCGAACACATTACCGCACCGAAACTGCGATTAATGCAAGACGCCAAACAAGCACTAAATTATCTTCAGCCATTTTAGTAAGCCCTTCAAGTCGTTTGCATGTAAAACGTCACACTAAAAGACATTATCTTCTATTCTAACCGTAAACATTGAGGCGCAGGTGGTTTCCAAAGCGCTAAGACGGTGAACGGTTCATGTGGGTAGGGATTTCATTCCTTACCGAAATAATCTTTTTTGTGAGCATGTTGCCGAATGCATAATTCCCGAAGTTATTATTGTGCGACAAACCAAGTAGGATTTTTTCACCCCTCGAATCTTTTCAAATGTCTGAATTTTTATTACAGGCATATCCTTAATGTCCTCCTCTTAGGGGCGATTTCAAAAAGTAAAGAGCGTTTTACGACGTCGATATTTTAACACATTTTAAAAATAAAATTTGGGTAGCTTTATACTGTCTGAGAAGAAATTTTTATTACTCTTCGTGCAACAAAGTTTTTTTTATATTTATTTTATATCTATCATCTGTTTATATTAGGGACCAATACTCTTTGAAAACACCTTGTGTAAAATATTGCTACGTACATTGCGGTATTATTTATTTTAGTGCCATGTGATAAATTTTAGCGCACGAAAATCAACAAAGAACTTCATTTAAACAATAAAAATAGCAAGCAGTTTCTCTTGTGATTTCAGCTTGGAAGTTTTTTTACTACAACCTGATCTTACGGCAAAACCGAGATGAATGTCACGAAATAACAGAATAATAGTGTTTCTAATACATAGTAGCAAAAAAGGATAGTTTTCAACATCCATCCATACCTCAGTTACAAAAATGTCACAAGTCATAAATTTGCTGTTTCAAGTTTAGTATAAATATATTCATGGAATACTGATACCTACCAGTTCCAAAATGCAACTAGTAAGTAACATGTCGTTTCATTTCACGTGTCAATAAAAATCAAACCATGATGGTAGATTTTTTAACAAACTTGATTTTTAACCAACTACATGTATTATCGTTTGTATCTAACCCACTCCATGCGCACAGTTAAAAGAAAAAAACCTTTTTAACTCTTTGCCCGCGTCACCAAATTTAGCGAGCATGCGCTATACGCGGCTGCTTTTTTGCGGATTTTGTTATCGCGTTTTCGACTATAAATATAGGTTGTAATATTTTTTCAACTAATCAAATATGTTAATTGCCACCCAAAGTAACTTTTTCAATAATAAAATACAATATATTTCTTGTATTTTCGATTTAATTCAACAATAATCATTCTTCATACAATTGCGGCGTGACGTCGCCATATTGCAAAATACCGCCACGCGCGACCGAGAACACTGCACCACCACCATACCATGCTTATAATATTAAATTCTCGAAACAATTTCAATTTCACCCGCACTCGATCGCTTATTTACATTATCCAAAATCTTGTCATTGGTGACGTATGTTCACGGCGTGTTCCAGAAATAAATTATTTTAGCCTATATTGAATCTTTTTTGACTAATGCCATCTATTGAATTTGGTAAAATATACATTTAGTTATATTTTCAACCGAGCTATACAATCTTAACACAATAGATAGCTCTTATATAGGATTTGAACTTTCAATGACATCTATACGTGTCACGCGCGCAGAGGGCATGTTCGCTAAGACATGCATAGCGGTCATACGCGGTGAGAGGGTCATAATTAGAAGCAATGTTTACTTGATTTATTAAACAGTCTTACGATAGAAAGACTAATGCTATTTTTAACACATTGCTTTAAAACATTTTAAGATTTTATACAAACTAAATCGAAACGATGACTTGTAAATAAATATTAAAATCGACTACGATAATGTTATTTTTTTTATACGGTACACTTGCTTTGAAATCGGCAAGTAATTTCGGGTCTCACATTTCTTAAATGAATTTATAATTTTGTAAAACAGTGATATTCTATATTTTAAATAATTTTTCAGGATTATCTATCATCTTTGTCTCTTTGTGTAAGTATTGTAAGACCGGTTGTTCACGGCAAATTGAATTCGCTATGCACAGCACGAATGAATATGTTCTTGACCGGGAATCAGGTTTACGTAAGCAGCCGGATGATGAGGGTAGAAGGTTAAACAATGGCGATGTGATCAGGGATCACTCAAAATTGATCAAGTTAAAGTAACTGTTGGGGTTTCCAGACCTCCAATTTACGAGTTTGATTGATACCTACTGTAGAATATTCATAGTATTATTATTGAAATTGAAAATAGGGACATTAATAATTTAATCTTGTACACTGATGTAAGTCAACGTTTCCCAAAAGCTTCCCACGTTTATAGTTATGACTTCGAAAGATTTTCCAAAGTCAAACCAATGATAAAGGGATAAACAGTAATAATAGTTTTATAAATACAAACAGTATCAGTTGGCAGTTGGCACACATGTAGTTATGTGGGCAGTTATGGTGCACGGCATAGTTGCATTTAGATATCCGATGTCTCATTACTAGTAAATAAATTGTTTATGGACGATTAGCAAACATTTCGTGGTAATCTTAAAAATGCATTTCGTAGTGACATGTCATATATAAATGACATAATTTTTATCACTTCACTTACGATGCAGTTTTATGTGTTTGGTATCTGACCTTGAACAGTTGTTAATGTGATTCACTTTTTTCATTTGTATGTTGTACTAGAGGTCTGGCCTGGCCCACGGGCCTATACCCGACTCGACCCACAGGCCGGGTTCGCACTGCACATTTTAGACCCCGCATGAAATGGAAGATAATCATTTTCATCTTTAAAAGGTTAAAAATTGACTTTTTCATTTTATCTGCGTTCTATTCATAAATGTATGCAAATACTTCACACAACAAAGTTATTTTATTTTAGAAAAGATGCAGATTAATCAACAGAAAATTTTAAACTTTGAATTTGTCTTAAGTTAAGTACATATACATACATACATACACAATAATTGACACAACATCCGAATTAGCATCAGGGGAACCATTCATAACGAAGAGAATATTTAGAAATAATTTTCATAAATAAATTGACTGATACTTGACAATTATATTTGTTTTTATAATAACCACGTAAAATAAAGTACATTTATGTGTCTCCTGAAATTTGTACTTTTTGAGATACGAGGTTGTAGAAAATTACCGACGATAAAGTTTTTTCTTTTTACTTTTTTACAGTTAGAAGTATGCCTAGTGAAATTAATAAACAAAACTTGAAAATATTTTTTATCATGTTAATAGTGCTGCCAGTTGTAAATACTATAAAAATTAAACTCTAGAATTATTTTTGGTAATCATCCTACAGTAATTATATGGATAAGGGTCGGCTTGTGAGCATTTCAACGGATTCGGCGGTAATTTGGTAAAATTAAAAATGCAGGCCATAACCCTTCTGTGAAATATAAAGTAGTAACAAACAAGATACATAAATATTCTTTGTTATTGTAATGGTCGTATGGGTATCTTCCACTCAGTCATTTATCGTATTAAATGATCCAGCAAACGCCATTTAGCTGTTTTTATACATTTTGTAATTTAAAAAAACAGGGAGTGGCAACGCAATCCAAAATTGACATGCGCAACTGAATTAAGCCCCACAGGGATGATAAAACACTGCTTTTTTAGTAACAGAATTCTTTTCAGGGTGTCCTAAAACTTACTATTTTAAAGTAGGGTGAGAATGTTATAACGGCCTTAAATAGTAAAGGTATACACAATATTGTAAGTAAAATAATATTTTTTCTTTTTTGTTATACTTATTATAACATAATATGTATGTATATCACAGGTGTTTAAAAAAAACGACTACGACTCTGACTCGAAATTTTTCAATCATTTCATTTTAACTCATATATAATACATATTACATACCATCAGATCATGCAATGGTAACACTATGGACAATTGTGTTTTGAATACACATCATTAAATATATTTTTTAAAAATGGGTCTGTATCATAAGGCCATGGAATCGAATGGCTGGCTTGATTTTAAAAGATATAATAAAAAAATATATTATCTATTTTTTTCCAATTCAATGACTTCTTTTAGCCACGCTTATTCAACTATATAAAATTTAATATATTCCAAGTATACAATTCGTTGTACAAACCTAATTACTAAATTCTGGGTACAATCATGTTAAAATATGTTGTATTTTGCGTAAACGTTTTTTTAATATTCCCATGTGGAGCATACGGCCTCCTAATGAAAGTAAATATCTCAAAATAAGTTTTCTACGAGAACTGATTGTTAGTCAGTTCCTCAACCTATCTTTATTTCGAAGAGAGTGTGGATATAAATGGTAGCTTTAAGACAGTAGTGGTGACAGCTAATCGCTTTCGATACGCCTCGTTAATAATTATTTATGTTTACTCGGTCAGAATTACTATTGTGAACAAACAAATTGGATATTTAAATATTTTTTTGTAGTATTCCAGTAAAATATATTTTATAATAAATATCACAAAATTTGTACTTATTAATATTATATAATCATGTAAATTGTGGAATAAGCACTCCATTGTTTTTTTATTCCTTAACAATTATTTTTATAGAAGTCAAATTAAATATTTAAAATGTGCAATCATTATAAAACATTTTTGTTTTTATTATGCTCGTAAAGAAGTTGACTAATGGATTCAAACATGATAAGTTAGGGATTTATCTATATTAGTGAGATGTCGATTCTGTACTGTACAGGTTAAGTATTTGATTTTAAGGTATGTACAACACTTTGATAACAATGTTCATCGTCAAAAAAACGCGTTTTCTGTTAAAGCTTTTAATAGTCGAGCCTTGATATTTGCTACCCTCTCATGAGAACCTCTCTACGCTGATGCATTATTTGGGTGTGTGTGGAAACCACTTTTGGTCCGAACAATGGACTAAAAGGACCGATAACTCCACAGCGGTCCGAGAGGGGGTTCAAATTGCTACCCTTACCTTAGTTAGGATTCCATTATTACTGGGCGTAGCTTTATGGGATGCTAAATCGAGAAACCTACAGGGCTTCAGATGAAAAAGAAGAAATTTTATTGAGCGAAACCAGTGCGGCGTAGCGATTTCTAGATCGTAAAATGCAATGTGCGAATTTCAGTCTGATTTGTTTATGAGCAATGTGACATTTACTGAATAAGGGAGGGAAACTTGATCCATTCAGTCAAACAGCCTGCTGTGTTCAAACAATAACATTTTCGGTAAATGAAAATTATAACAGATTATCAAATACCATTACGCAAGTATACATAAATGTTTAACGCAATGAAGTCTGTTAAAGTTTATCCATCGTCCGTCATAGTTTCTAAGTATGTATGTATATGTAAGGTGACTAATTGTTTTCTATTAAATCACCTGGCTTTGGATTGAAAATACGGATGCACTGATAAAACAAGATCTTATTTAAAAAATAGTCTTAAGCGTAGCTTAAATTAGCCTAGCTTAAATTCTATCTATCATTAAAGATATTCAGCATCCAACTTTATGACATACAATAACTTAGGTAATAATAGCAGTTGTAATTTTGTCGACCGCTGTTCATTTTTTTTTTATAAGCTAACATTTTCTTCCCTTTATATCACGCTCGACAACAGATTAAATAAGATTTTATTATATTTAATACTGATACTTTTTCCCTGCCAATCTTATTATTAGTACTATTTAATATCGTCGATTAAAACAATAACAAAATACGTATTTATGGCTCAAAAAATCCTAATAAATGTATTTCATTACACGATGATATTCTGACTTTATTTAGAATTAATGGTCTCGTGAATCGAAACTCAACCTGCGGCCCATTAATATTTTATGTGAGGCACTAAAAAATCATACTCGCTAGATACTTTTTGAAACATCCGGTAGTGTTTGAAAAAAAAATCGTAAACGAATGAGTTATTTGGATATGTTTTATTTGTGTACTTACATTTATGTTATGTCACTATAGTATGTATAGTATATTAACGTATTATTTTGAATATGCTGCGGCTCACGTAAAGTAGCAAAAACCGGCATGCGGACCAGACGAAAAAAAGGTTGAATAGTGCTGTTCTAGTGGTAAGAGCTGTGCGGAACTTATCAAATATGATTGGGTTCTTGTTTCATTTGGTTTAGTCTAATATTGCAGATCTTAGGCGTATGTGTATGTGAGTTGATCTCGAGGTATTTAAATTTACCTGACGCATTGATAATTCATGGTAGAGCAATATTATTGTTCATTTTATTTTAATTAGTGTGCAGTATGCAGAATCAATCTCGCTTACATTTTTTTTTATTCTCACCAAAAAACGTTAATTTCTTACATTTTATTTATTTTTAAGCCCTGGCCGAGACTGTAAGTTCTTCGTTATTTAAATAATAAATAAAGTAATCAAATTAAATACACTTACATCGCGATAACAATATAAAAAAACATATGCAATTTGTAGAAATTTATTGTTTTTCCCTTTCACGCAACATTAAAAGTAATATGGCTCATATTAACGTCTCTAAATTCCTAAAGCACTGATTAATATCAGTATTACGAGTTTTAAGCGTGACTCTGAACACTTTATATCTAACTGCACAATAATTAATGTTTTTAAAACCTGTACCTTTTTAGGCCTAACGACCATGAATACGGGAGCACCTCGCGTTATCTGATACTATATCGGAATAATCTCTCGCGATGGTCACCCAATTTATTTTACGCCCCGCAGTAGGGTGAATGGGGTACTCATTAAAAGCCCCCAATCGGGGCAACGTAGCCCGCCTATGGAATGTGAGACCTTACACTGTTAATCAAGGGATACTCACAATTCGTCAGAGAATCCATTATCATAGAGAGTGTGTTAAAGTTTAGATGGTCGGCCATATAAATCAAGAATAACCCAAGTCGTTGATTATAATTGACAGGTTTCTTCCTTACTGATTTTAATTAGATATTATATTATGTATGTATTGTCGGATCTTTGATGAAGTCTCAGTAAGAACAGAATTTTTTCAATCGATTTATCAATTTCTGTTCGAAGGCCCGCTTGTAAGTGATGTCTAATAATTCCCTCCCAACCTTCCAATTCTAGAATAACGGGGCGTAGCCAAAGCAACTAAGTTATCCCTAGTCCAACCCTAATCGTATCTATACCTACTCTCTTCAAAAAAGGGAGGCTAAGCAACTGAATAACAATCAGTTATTATAGAAAAACGTCAGTTGAGATCATCTTCATTAGTTCATATGCTACAAATTGGGAGCGGACATGATTTTTTAAAAATTGTTTTGGGTTATCGTAGTTGGATTCGGTTGCCAAACTGACGCTTTAAAATTCCAAAACGAGCAGTTTCTCTCACTACTGGATTGGTTGAGTAACTGATTAACAAGCAGTTCTCGTAGAAAATCTTCTGTTGAGATAAATTCTTTATACACATATGTGCTAAAATTAACAGTCATATCCTTAGTACACTGCCGGTATTAGTAAAAATACAGCTATCGGCATTATGATATTCGCTTTATTGATTGATTTGACTTAGGATATCAAGGAATAGAAATCATTGCTACAATTGCAAAAACAATTTTCAAACTGACAGTTCATCCAAATAGATCAGATATTTTACGAGTACTAGTTATTAGCCAATCGCTTAGTGACAATATGAGAGTAGGTTGAGTAGAGAGAAAGGATTAGTTCACGAATTTATTGTTTTGTTCTTCTTACCCATAGTAACCCACTGAAACTACGTATATCATGTGAAGTTAGATGGCAATTTATTATTTTTAAAATCGGTACCGACTTACATATTCTAGTTGTATCACCACAACTTGTATGTGGTCATAATGGAGATTTTGTCAGCTCATGGCTTTTTGGGGAAAACAACCTCTTACGAATACTGATTGCAAGTGTTTGAATAGAACTTTAAATTATTTTATTACATTCTTCTCGTAGTAATTACATAGTAAGCAAGCATCGTAAATAAATAAATCATACTAAATGATTTCAAGTGAACAAAAGATTATATTTTTGGGAGAATGGTGCATGGATGGGTTATTTCAATTGCGCAGCTACAAAAAGGAGCATACATACATGCCCAACCCCCGTTGCAAATGGGTTCGGATTATTGACTAAAAAACAAATTAGAGACTTTTTATTATTGCATCCAAAGGGTTAAAAATGGCGAACCATTGCTATCAATTTTCCGAATATTCTCGAACGAGCGTTTTAACAGGAAATGAAACTGTAACGTGTACGGTGATATTAAAGTGTAAAGGGAGTTTTCACGTTATGGTTTTATATCAGGGTTGTTGAGTCGTACTGTTTTGAGTGGAGTCGGAGTCGTAAAAAAACAAATGCATGTTTTCAAATTTATTACAATACAAAAAAAAAAAAGTTTTATGGAGACTTGTTATATTATATGTAATATATAGTTGTATATTTTTCTTAAAACTGAGTCCAACCATTTGTAAATGCCGGAGTCGGAGTGGCAGTTTTTTTCACGATTCCATATCCCTGTATAATAAGTTATATTTTATATTAAGCTCAATTTTTTAAAACAGAAATCTGCTTAAGTTAAAAAAAACAAATGAATATCAATAATATGATTCTAATACAGTGAAACTACGTTTTCAATTAATCTATATTCAAGATTTTTTGCTATTTTAGTGCAATTTTTGCAGTCGCGATTCATTTAATTACATATTTTCATATGTCTACATTTCCGAAAATTATTAAAATTTAAAAAAAATATGCCCCTTATCTGCGTTTTCCCTCTCTTTGTATTTATTTTTATCGGTTCCTTCAAAAATGTAAAATGCTGGTTTCACTTAAATTATGCTTTATTATATAATAAATGCGCTATGATTTTGAGTCTATATTTGAGAACAACGAATGGTTGACAGATTTATGTTACTATGTTAGATATTGATATAGATCAAATACCGTATTATTACAATTCCTATATATGAGCATTTGTATTTTACTTATGATGATAAAACGTGTATAACACAATGTACATCAATCAATTTAATTTAAAAACCATCAAATTCTGTGATTTTATAAATAAAATGAATTTTCCATTAACACACTCTAAGATTAATGCTGAGTATATACATAAGCAATGTCATGTCATGTCTCGCTTCTTTTAAGACAAAAATCCGCTTAAATGTATGCATGCAATACGAAAACTGATTATATGAAAACTTTTGAACACTATAATATCTTTTGCAATAAAAGAAAAAAGCTTATTTCGCGCTTTTTTCGATAATAATAATTATAGGCCACCCGATAATATTGGATAGCCGACCCCCCAGCCGCCATGTTGTATTTATTGGTTTCTTATCGCACACAAGTTTCCTCTATTGTTTTGCTACCCCTATCTTAATGGCGGCTCGAAAAAGGCCAATTTCAAGATCTGGTTTACAAAGGCGAGCGGTGATCGAGAGCTGCAGCATTCAATTCTGCATTATTGTTACACAGATCTCAAGGACAAGGAGCTAAGTCACTCTGAACGGGACACGAGCGGGCGAAGGCGTCGATCATATAAAAAAGTCTAGTTGTATATATGTATGTATGTACCCATATATCCATTGTAGGGAGCATCGAAACCCTCACAAATTCAGTAATACTCGATAAAAAGTCATATATCTATAATAAATATACTAAAACTTACGAATAGTTTACTCACATATGATAACAATCGTACAACGTTTACAAAATTGACTGTTACTAGTATATTAGAAAATAAATCAACTGTACGCCGTTTTTAATAATTATAACTTTCATCTAAAAATTCAAACATATGTACACATCGTATAAAAAAATTGTAAAATTCTTGAATTGAGATGTCATAATATAAACATTCTCAAAAAGGGTGAATGTCGAAATTTCACATTGTCTCGAGAATTCTTGTAAAAGAATATTTCATTAACATTATTCTTTTTGTCTGTTAAAATACCTCCAACTGATTTGGCCTAATCACAATAATCATTCATTTCATAATATATTACATTTTGACTATACAATGTGCTTAGTCTACTATGAAACCTGTTTTATAGCTCGACTTTACTATATCTTTTATGTGGTTCTCGTATTTTATAATAAAAGAATTAATTTAAAAATACATATATATATATGCTTTTGTATGTTTTAAATAGATAAACATGTTTTTATATATTATTAATATTGAACTGTATTATTTTATAAAATGGAATAAATAAATGCCCAATTGTCAATAGAGTTTTAAGCTTATTGATAATCTGTCCATGTATTTCTGGATATTTCAATGATTTTTTTTTATAAAAAAAAATGTGATAATCAATGGCTTCGTACTCGAGCTCGTTTTAATAATAATAATAACTTTATTTTTCTAAGACTGGTATGAAATAATGAAATTCTCAGCCACCCTAAAAACTATCATAAAACACATACCAAAGTAATTTATTAATACAATACAAAAAAGTAACCGTATTGAGATTGTAAGGAAGCATTAAAAATATAGCACTCAAATAATTTAAACGATAGTTATAATTGTATAAAAGAAATTCTCGTCTTTGTCAAGCATCGACAACTCTTTGAGTAGGTATGTGTGAACAATTTTGGTAGCTGAATTAATCCTTTGTTTGGCCTGTGTTCCAAGTTTTAATAATATAGGTTTTATATCAGAGCCGGGGCATACAATGTAAAACAGGCAGCTTACGTAATATGGGAAACCAGTTTTGTTTTATACTTCACTGGGAGAGCAAGAAATAAATAAAACTTCTGGACTTGTCTTGTTTTACCATTCGGGAATAGATAAAGAAATCTCTTCGCGTCTATTTATTGAGCTAGGGACGATAGCACGCAGAGTCGAATTGGAATGGTGACAAAACATTAACACTGCGCCGTGTCAATACTTATATATATTTACTTTGTTAAGTCGTGTTTACTCATAATGGTTGATGCAATGGCACTATAAAATATAACACTAAAATCGTAGAGTATATTCATGAATAACATATTTTAGGTCTGCATGGGCTTAAATTGTATAAAAGTATCAAAATATCAAAATTGTTACATAAAAGTCTAAAGTCTGAATTAATTATAGAAATCATAATTTAAATTAACATAAACCTTGATTTCTTATATAAGTGTAAGATATATTTGAAATTGATCACGTTTCACCAGCTGGTTAAAACTAATAAAACATTTTATTTTTATTTTCGGGTATTCAGTCATTTGATAAGGATTGGTTTCGGTTAGCGATTGAGCATTTACAACAGTAAAAAAAGTTAGGTACCCGTATAAAAAAATTACATTTTATTATTAAATTAAATATCACTCCCAATCACACTTAAAAATAATATATGTCTTACAAAACTGTGATTATTAAATCCAATTATGTTTATGCCAGGATTAAGTGTTATTACTAATATGAAAGACAAATATTTTCAGTAAATAAATTAAAAATATATATTAACAATTATTTATCTACTAATGCGTCTCTGCTGGAGTAGATCAGTAAGAGCATAGAAAACGGTCAGTAAAACGACACCATAAAAATGCAATTTATGGTGCATTTATACAAGAGATAATACAGAAATGGAAATGAAAAGAAACACAACAATAGAATCATATCTGACAGCTTAACGACGCCTGACACTATCTTATATTTTAGGAGTTTTTCTACTTTGTGATATACAAACATTAACTTACGATATATTCATATATTTCCTTTGCTAATATTCTACAATATATATACATTTCTAAAACTCTGAAGAGATTTCTCTGTAGGCGTTTAAACCGATTTCCATCTATTCGTGACGTTATATGATTTTGGTTTTCTAAACATCCCTTCTCCCCCGCCCAAACATTGTCATATTTGGTAATAAAAATTCTTCAAATTATGTCATATTTCATTATTTTGTATTTTTAAATTTCCTTACGCCAGTGTAATGTAATGTTGGTTTCTCATCATCTCGTAGAACTGAAGTCTTAAACCATGGCATGATATCATAAGAAACTACGTTGGTTTGTTATACCAATCACATTTGTTGAAATAATTGATTCATTTCAGATCAAATTCTTCATGCGTAAACAATAATAGGTGTCGAAAATATTGTATTTCATATACAGGCGTTTATTTAATATTTACCTCAGTCCTGTTGTATTCAGTAAATAATTCTTTGACATTATAGTAAACTGATTCAAAGTAAATAATTATTTCCTGTCCAACAGTCAATACTAGAATATTGCTCGTTACGAAACGAGTTTCTCAAGAATAGAATCTGAAGATAAATTTTATTAAAATATGCAGGATTACTTCGGCTTAAATTTGATTAAATTATTGTTTCAATAATTGAAAACTTGCTAAAATAAAATAAGATTTAATTCTATCAATAATGTTCGTTTATTTCTCTCCCCTTAGATTGTAATGCAATTTATTTGTCATATTTGTTTTAATATTAACCATGTCATTATTAACGTAAATATTGCAATGTTATTTGGTCGGTAATAAATAGTTTATTCACATACTATCCTAAATATGCCTTGGATAAGTTTGTCACTTTGTGTGTGTAATTTATAATTATTAAGATAATTATTTTATCAATCCTAATTAATGTCAGTTTGTACCGAATATATCTGGTTTGGTTTATATTTTTGAAGGCAATATCTCAATCCAGGGTTATGCTATAAATCATGCTAAATACAATTAGGCAGATAGTATAGGTCTGCACGGGCCCGGGCCTGGCTTGCGGGCTTTTACCCGACCCGGCCCGTGGGCCGGGCTCGAGCGGGTAAGCGCAATTGAGAGTCGGGCTCGGGCCGGGCCGGGCGATAATCTGGGAAAAAGTATAGCAAATCGAGGATTTTAAATTCCTCGGTGAGCTAAAATAAGGAGTTTCGGGTTTCGGGTCGGCTTCGGGTAACAAGTGCGGTATTAGACTCGGACCCGGGCCGGGTCAGGCGTGAGTTTTTCGGGCTCGGACCGGGTTGTTTTGTAAAATTTTGGCCCGTGCAGACCTCTAGCAGATAGCTATATGAAATATTATATTTGGTAATGAATATTCTGTATATTTAGAGTAAGCTTACTTGACTTTTGACATAATGGTCCAATTTAAGTAATCCAGAAATTCGTAGTTTTTTTCAATGAAAGACTTTATAATCGAATGACTTAAAAATACTCAAATAATAAAATACTCATTAGTAGTAATTCCAATTATGTTTGATATGATCGGGATCGGTTTCGCTGACGGCGAGCATTATCAATTGATGCAATCCTCGTCATGGACGAAACCGGCCCTGATGATATTAAATATTAGTGAAATTAGTACACATGAGTATTTTTTTTAATGTAACGCTTTTTCACTAAGTATTGACAGTGAACACACTAAAAGTGACTAAAATCGTTTTATTTTTACAAACAATGGATACTTATGTCTAATTGATGACATGTGATAACTGTTCTTCATATTATGCTTGTAATGTTCAATTGTCACCTGACCCAGGACTTGAAACCTGGACTATTTTTTTTGACAATTTTGTTACTTCGTACCGCCGTTTATCATCAATGTCTATATGACCGACTGAAAGACCTCGATCGGAGTTCAAGTCATTCATGGAATTATCAAAATTTAAAAAATGTATCTTTTTATTTATAAATAGAATATTTACAGTAAATATTTGATTTGTTAACGGGATCAGTTTTGTGATAAATATAATTTCTCTGATCTACTATTTTTATGGGTTGTTAGGCATAATATTTATTCTGTCATAACTGTATCAAATTACTATGTGCCGTGGCTCAACAGATTCCAATAATATGTAATAGATACATATATTTAAGCTCAACTGATGAGAGAAATATCTAAAAGGGGTGACACAAAATACTAGATAATTATAAAAAAATATAAAGTGAACTATTTACCCCAATAAGATTTAAATATATTAGTTTTCACTTATCGTTGAATGTAAGATTTTTTAAGTAATAAATATATCGAGCTGATTTAATTTATTGTCTCAAAATAAGTGTGTATAAATTTTCATTTTTTTTTATCACGTCCTACTTATGATAATGTTTTGAATTTGTATTATATTTCTATATTTGGAACAACATGATAAAAAGTCCGTTCAATAAGTAATCAGTAGTCAATAAGCATATATACATTTTTCAAAGCCATATCGGCTCCCAATGGACCTCTATAGAAGTTTATCTTAACAGGAGTTTTCTTACAAGAAATGTTTCTTACTTAGTTGTCGTTGCCCTCTGTTTTGAAGAGAGTAGGGATAGAAGGATGGGGATTAGAGGTTAGCTAAACACTCCCGCTACGCCTCATTTTAGGGCTCGGAGGGCTGGGAGGGAAATGAATATCATAGGAATTAATGCATAATAACATAAATCTAATGATTGATTAAAAAATAATAATCCCTCCCCCCCTTTACTAGGATACGAGCCCATAAGCATCTAGAACGAAGCCCACGTCGTGTACCACTCGACCACGGACATATATTTTTATTACCATATAAAAAGATGTTTTATTTAATGAGGCAAAATAATTACAATTTATTAAATCTAGAAGACTCTTATCATTCACTAGTGTTGAAACAAGTGCATATATTAAATTTGTTTGTGAGTGTAACACAATTTTGATAGTGTAGCTGGAACTTTTTCATTAAAAAATCTTCTGCAGAAATACTGTTTTATTAGAAATTCATCATTTTAAATTTTATTTACAAGATAAAATTTGGCAAAAAGAGACCATTGATTACAAAACTCGGCCATGACGTAGTTAATTTTTCATTCATACTTACATAAATATATGTAAAAAATCATTATGTATCATACAGAATTCATAATATAAAAAAAAAAAATTGTGCTTTGTGATAACAGAAATCAATAATAGTAATACATTTTTTTAAACCCATATCTTTCTACAAAAACTGCTTGTTACTCAGTTGCCCAATTTCTTTTTTTTCAATTATATATCGACTATGGAAAAAAAACGTGTTTTGATGATTTTGGGCCATATGCAAATTATAAATTTTACACAAGCTTAAAGTGCACGGAGGCTTCCAAAATGGTGATTAATTCACATAATCTAATATTAATTACAGAAATTGTCTAAGAAAAACCTTTATTTCAGTCTTTTTTCTTAGTTTTAATTTTTTACAATATCATCTTTTTCAAACTTAAAAGCTAAATTAAGATACTTATTCGGCATTTGCAGCTTGCATACTTTTGATAGAACGTGAATCAAGTTTGATAATTGTTATTATCGAAAAAATCCTGTTTTGAAAAACTGTGGGTTACGTCCCATTTCCTTTCCACAGTCGATATGAAAAATGTCATGCAGAAGATAGATACCTATTAAGTCAAAATAATAAAGTGACATGTTAAAGAGATCCGTCGTTTGACATAAATATATTTATATATGTCAAATAATCTTTATACTCCAGTACAAAAAAATATATCACAATACTATTGTATATATGTATATATGCAACATAACAATATGCACTGATTCAGGATTTTAGTGTTGAAAATAAGTTAAAAAGACTTTCCTGTCCGTTCGTTATGCATCGTTTAATTTTAATGTTTACATAATTATTCATGAGAAATTTTATCTCTTTAATTTATTACAACAAAAAAAAACAATGACTGACCGACTAACCGCAGGGATGGTGAAAAGAGAATATACTGTGGTAACAACACAACAAAAGAAAAATTCACGCATTGTTTACCAACTATGGAACGAAATAATCAAAAATGAATGCCTATAATCCCTACATAGAAGTCAATGGCTTCTATTGCTTGTTATAATATTGTTAATGGATTGTTAAATAAGGTGGTCATTTACATAAACAATATTATTGTATGTACATACATACATACACGGGTTCCATGATTCTTCCGAACACGAATTATCCGTAAAAGAAAACCCTGTGCATCGATTTTTCCCAACAAGACTTTTACGTACACAGAAACTTTCGTACATAGAAACATCGAAAACAAAATATTACGCACATTTTAATATTCTAGATTTAACCTTTTTCTTGTTCCCAGCCTGAAACTTATTTGGCATTCTTTATCAAAGTCAATAAACATTAAGTAAAATAAAACAAAAAAGTTTGTTTATTTTTAAAGGTTCGAAATATTCTGTGTCTAAGTTTAGTTTATTTATATGAAAGAATAAATGTACGGAGTTTTCTGGTGCGGAAATTTTTTACACCGAGTTATTTTGTGCGAAGAAATAGTGTTCACCATATATATAAACGAGCTTAATATTGATTAAATTAGCAGTCATATTTCATAAAAGATTTAAGCAATTTAGCATCTTCTGACTAAATGTCTGCCTACGTCTACATAACATTGTGAACGTTCCACTGTTAAAAGTAGAATGCAACGAGCTAGGCTAGGCTAGGTAAGCTAGGCACATCGTCTCCCACACAGATTCATCGAAATTTTAATTATCTTGTTATGATATCACAAATAATTTTCCTGGATAACTAGATTTACTTACATTGATTGTTTTTATAATAATTACAATAAAATAATTTAAAAATCACTTTATCCTCTTTTTACGTTCCATGTAATACAGCCGTAAATAATAAAAACATATAGATGCAGTGAACTAAGTTCCATTACATTGAAGCGTGTAATTTTAAAGATGTGTAAAAATAATCGTAGCAAAAAGAAGATAAGGTTGTAGATAAATATAAAGGTGTAAATAAACGCTTTTTTTAATCCATATGTGGTCCCAATTTGGATCATATGGCGTCCAAATGGAGATAACTTAACAGAAGTTTTCTACGAAATCTGTATGTTACTCAGTCGTTCAACCTCTCTTTTTCGAAGAGAGTAGTATGAATATAAAGGACTGGCCTAAGGTTTTGCCCACACTTTCGCTACACCCTATTATTTTAGAATTGAAATGGGGGGGGGACTTGTAGGCATCGCAAACATCCATGAAGTCGAACAGAAATCGATTGAAAAAATGCTGTTCGTACTGGGATTCGAACCCTTGAAATCCGGCATGAAAGCCAACAACGTTGACCACTATGCAATGGACCCGACACGATTTCTTAATTGGTGAATAACTACATATTTGATACAGAAAATTAAATGTAAGTTAATAAAATAACGTAATAAAGATGACAGTGTTTTTTCAAATCTACAGAAGAAATTGAAAATATGTATCTACCTTGTTTGTATTTTTGTTAAATTTTTATTCCGCAAAATGAAAGAAACTTACAAACCTTCAACGTTGTGTGGTACGTTGGCAGATAATATTATTCGTAAATGATTATGTCACCTCACGCATGGCAGCAACATTTGACAGGCTGCATTATTTTATTTATTATTACTGCCATGCATCCATGATGGCCGCCATTGTGCATCGTTAATGTGTTGGTGAGTGTGCTCTGTGGATGTACCAGAATAAAAAAGTGAAAAAAGTCCTTTGTTCTCTGCGTTTGGTGTGGCTGCATGCCATACAATATTCAACTTCACTGCCATTTTGGTAAATAGGCACATAACGAAGAGAAAATTGTGTTTTGTTTGCTAGTATTAAAGACAAAGAATGTTAAATTTGCTAACAAATCGGGCAAAATATCGAGATATTTTCAATTAGATCATTCTTTTTTCGATTTACTTATTGGCACACCTTTTTTTAAATGCAGTCTTTTAACTTTGTTTTGGTTTATTTCGGTAAACTTTGTTTCCCAGAAAATAATTCTTCGATAAATGCTCCTTAGACATTTGTGGATGTTGTAGAATAGTACTCTGAGAAAAAAGATCGTAGATTGTTATTTTTAAAATATCAATTAAAAATGACGAGGAAATACTACTGAAACATTGTTGAGAGTGCGAGACGGCCTTACAGTTTCCGGGATCATTTATTGTAAGTGAGTGTACTATATCCGTAGTCCTCAATTATCTACATACTGTCAAAGTAATGATTCAGTCAGATAGAGGGTTTTCAGAGATGTATATTAAGATATCCCCATACGAATATTGACCGTGAACTTTTGTAAGTTGCAAAATCTTCTTTTTCACAAAGGGAATGACGGCAATCTTCATGTTTTGTTGAAAATGAGTTAGGTATGTCATCGTGTACAGCTGACAATTTCACATATGGTAGTCAGAGGAATTTAAAACAAAAAAAAACTATCATGTTAATTTTTTGAGAGTTATATATTGTTTAAAATTAAAGCGTTTTACATAATTCAGTATAACAAACGCGGTAGTTATTTAGCAGGTCAATTAGTGCACTCTATTAAATCATCGTTTTCTATATTATAGCGTTTCATGCAAAACATGTGAGTAAAAGTTGAAATGAAATTTTCATAATTAATTAAAATTGATGTATTTATAAAAACGATTTATAAAAATAATATTTTCAGAAGTTCTGCCCTCAAAAAATAAATGGTTTTATTGGTCTGTCAACATTGTTGGTTTATGAAAATGCCACTATTGTTTCCAGGACCCTCATTGTATATTATAAGCTTTGGTGAAAATAAGTTGTCTGGCTATTTCTAATTTTCGTTTTTTGTATTGGTTAGAAAATAAATAATATTATTGACGTACGTGCTTTTGCATAAAAAAGTCATACGCTGATTGAAAAATGCTAATTTCCTTCTTTTTTCTTCTTTGCGATGATCATTTTAAAAATAATAAATACCTAATAACTTTTATGTGGCATATGAAATAGAAACACATCATCAAGAATAAATTATGAGATAGAAGAAATTTAAATATTTATATTTTGAGTGAGAGGTTTTTTTGAGTGAATTTGACAGAGATTGATGCATCAAATTATGCGATGTAACTTAATAATTGAAACTTATATTCACACTAACAGTAAGCAAGGGGAGGATAAGTAGTGAATACAGAAAAGTATATTTTAAATAGATCTAGGTGATAATTAAATTTGTATTTTTTTCTCAGTAGTGGAAGTACATGCATATAATAATTGCTAAGTTCACTAAATTCACTGGTACTGGCGATATGTTAAATGTATGATCAGAAATTGAAAAAATATTTAGCAATCTAGACCAGCGATATTCAACCTTTTTTTCGTCTGGGCCGCATGCCGGTTTCTCATACATTACGTGGACATCACCATATTAATGGCAATACGTAAATATATCATGTACTATAAATATTATAATGACATAACATATGTAAATGTATGTATCTAAAATATTCATTCGTACTTCATTCATGTTTGAAAAAGCATCTGGCGACTATGATTGTTTTGGGTCACACATAAAATCTGAATGGGCCGCAAGTTGATTAACGTTGATCTAGGTGAGACAGAAAAAATCTAAGTAAAATAGTTATATCCGTATCAATATTAATCTTCGTTTGAAGATACCGATCCTGAAGCCCAGTGGTCAAAGAAGGTTCTCGGAAGTTAATCATATTCGGTCGCAGTACTCAAGTAATTCAATCTTGCTTAAAAAAAAAACTCTTTTTTATTTTTATTTTTAATTGAGTCGTCTGGTATCAAAAGCAGAACTGTTCTATACATGATGTATGGAACAGTTCCTCATTTGATACCAGACGGCTTAATTGGTTTAAGATTTTGTGTTCAACATTCAGTCCCACCTATCCGTATGTCATTTTAGCCGTATCTATAGCGCAGTGCCAGCGTCGTTGGCTTCTGTAACGGATCTCAGGGCCCCTGAGATTCGAAACCCCTGAGTCAGGGGCTTCGAATTCCATCACCAAAAGCATATTTTCAACCGATTTATCGATTTACTATTTGAATGCATGGATGTTTAAGATTTATAAAAAATCCCTCCCACCCTTTCAATCCTTCAATTACTGGGCGTAGCGAGAGCGATTAGCTAAATACTAGCTCTATCATTTTTATCCCCACTCTCTTCGAAAAAACAAACTTGAGCAACTGAATGATAAGCCGTTCTAGCAGATTTTTTTAAATATACCTCTATTAGTAGGCTATATCGTCACTCGTCAGTATACTGGCAGAAGGCGTTAAGTAAAAAACCAGCTGTATTGAGCTATGATTGTATAAACATCGATTTTACCAAGCTGTATCTTCTGAAAAAACAAGTTCAGCTATATTTTGTGTATTTTTATATAATTTAACATAAAATACATAAAGCCAATTCCGATTAAAACATATTATTTTCTCATTGATAGCGAACATGTTTTCAATATGTCGTTTTATAGACAAAAAAAAATCTGTTGAGACTTGAGATGCTCCATTAGGTGCCAAAACGCTCAACATTAGAAGCAGATAAAGCATAAAAACTTCCCAAAATGAAACACTTGGACATTTAAACAAAATGGTCAGTATCTAAATTAATTAGCTCTAAAAACCTAAGCAAGATACGACTATTTATGTATTTAGTTACTGAGCAAATAATTAGCTAGCTTTAGGAAACACGTTCAAACAATAGTAACTTTCCTAACTGTATAGAAGATAATTATCTGGTAATTTTATACACTTTGAATAAGTACTTAAGCGTTGCGAACTAATCAACCCGCCGAAGTGAGTCCGCGTACCCTCTTCAGTTCAGAGATTATAGGCTTAAAGTTAGTTTACAGAAGTGCACTTTCAGCCAAATGGTAGAATATAATATTATACCAATGAGGGAGTTATCCCCTTAAAACTCTTACCCCCTTCAACCATCCCACATCGCTCGATGAAATATTATGGAAACCTAATTTGTAAGGAGGATAATAATCAAAGTTTTGCACGGTTGTTTGATTAAACGCTCAAAGAGTTTTGACTCGAAAACAGAAGGTATTGTAAAATAGTGATTTCTCTTGTAGTTGAATGATGGCTATTTATTCAGATTCATTTTTAAAAGTAAAATTAATTTCTCTGTCTTAGAAGTGGGTGTGGATTAGTACTTGTCGGTTTTCAAGAGAATTAAAAATCGTTTATAAGTTTGAAAAGTCAAGTTTAATTGTGAATTTTGACATGGATACACTTCTCGAGTAGGTGATAGGTATAATTAGTCTATCGCCAAATAGTAATACTGAATTAATTGTTTGTAAATTAAATTTTATTATCTTTTTAAAATATTGTTTATACTAAATAAACGAACTAAAAAAGTTATATTTTTTTTCGTAATTTTACTTGAATTGATCTTTTGTGAAACTTAGAAACCCGGTTTGAACCGAGATTTAGAACTTATTGAATTTCGAAAACCGGATTTCAAAAGCTGGGTTTTGTATATAGCCTTAGTGTGGATTTATAAAAAAAATCTACCTTTAATATAAAATGTCCTTATTCATTTGATTTTTCATGACTAGTTTGATCTGAAATAAGTATTACAATAGCACGTTATTTTAAAATTGATATTACTTAGTTTTGAGATTAAAAACAAATCTAATCAACATGTTCTTAAATATTACTATTATATGTGCTGATTTTTTTAAAGTGTATAATCACGTTCTGTTTATAAGAGTTGCTTATTTCAGATAACAATTTCGGACGTGTTGTTCTGAAGCTTTGATTGGTCTCTAATTGCGTCACGCAGCATCATTTTACACGGGCCCCATTGTTTATAATCTATTTGGCACACCCCATTTGACGTGGTGTCAATCGAGTGTGCCGATTTGCGTCGCGGCGTATGCGTTTTTATATGACGGAATCAATTCAACGGCACCCCTGCAAATAATAATATTACTGGGTTAGGCATGTATTTATCAAAAGCCATTGTGTGTTCTGCATATAAACACGCTATCGCCGATGTATTTTGTCCGATGATGCAGTGAGGCTAAACAAGACTACTTACTACCAATAAGTATATTGTTTTGCATTGAATATTTTAAAATAACGTTATCTTCCCGTATTCGATACACATTATATTATGCACGACCTACGTAAATAATACTATCAGAAAATCGTTTTTTAAAATTTGTATAATATGCATTTGAAGATGAAAAATATATTTATGTTACGTGTTCTAAATTTTGTTGATAAAGAAAGTTTTATTTGAATAGGTTATTCATTGTACTTATTGGGAAAAATAAACCTATACACTTGACATCATAATTATGAAGATATAGTTCTTTTCGTATGGCGTGTCGTATTGTGGCAATATCCCGTAAACTAATCAATATAAATAAATTAAAATGTACTACTGGGTATAATTAAACTTTCGTAGATAATATTTTAGTCAGAAATTGCAGTTGTGTATTCATTTGTTCTGAGACTATTGTTTTCTCTTCAATTGACAAGAAGCTCCGCGGCCTTAGTTAAATTTAACAAGGCGCGATCTCCTACGAGTTCTTCGAGCACACCCCTGGTTCTTACTATACAATAAAATTCGTCATAATTTTCATATCGTTATATCACAATATTACACTATTGTAAATTCCAAATCAAAATATAATATAACGGCTGCACAAGCATGAAATATGACAATCATTTTTGCACATGTTTGAAATTTTTTAAAATTAAAGTATAATGTATCGATATCGGGTCTTTTTAGATGATACTTTGGTCTCTCTAATTCTCTTTCTTAATATTTAACTAAGCTTAATATTTGATTCCTAGGAAGGTTTAAAAACTTCGAACACTTTTCTATAAATCTCAATAGTATCTTTCATCGATGTCCCCAAATTAATTAAATTCAATTTATAGTTGTCAAAACTAGTTATTCAGTTTGGTATCACTGGGCTAGTTGCTTTGCGCAGGCGCATAATGTTCTATGCACCACACTACCACACCAAGTCGATTCGTATAGTGTAATTTATAAACACATCGGTATATACATACATCCATTTATGCTCGCGGGAGAGGGTGGATTAAACATTGAATACTGTTGCTAGGCACTCGGAATGAAATGTCACCGACGGTCCACACAAGGTATGTTCCAAATGATTGATGTATTTCAGCGTCGGGTTGTTTTTCAAGGTTAACCAAGGTTATCTCTTACTAATCTGATTTTAAACTAAAAAACTCATGGATACCACAGCAACATTAATATTTTTATGGGAATTACTATTCGTTATATTTCAAAATGTATTTTTTACGTTTATAAATCACCTTTCGACACTGCAGAGCAACGATAAGACATACGCTTATCAAACCAAAGATTCGAAACAGTATGAAGTCGTGTTTTTTTGCGTTCAATTTAACATTAGAACTCTTTGGCATATTGTGTCTTCGTGTAGTCCATTCTACTTTAGTTATATTGTGATTTAATTAAATTATATTTGTATTAAATTTAAGTTAATTGAAAATCTAAAATACCTGACACTCAGGATTGTTTTTATTTTACATATAAAATTTGAGCTCTGTTGTGACATCTTAAATAAATAAATAATTTTGTAGGTATTCGATGAGTTAAGCTGGTTGCTGGTTTGAATGTATGTATATTACTCAAAATAAACTTGAAAACAATATAAAAACAAGCAGGCACACGATATTTCTTCAAAAATATTATGAGTTAACAACGAAAATCTTTAAATATTCAAGTTTAAAGTAATTGTGCCCGCTAATCATATTAAAAACAATGATCTTTGGATCAGTATACGTCACAAATATTTTCTACCTCTACTAGAATATTAATTCGCATCGAATTATTCATCATATTTTTTTTCGTGATGATCTGGATTCCAATGTAATGTTTTAAAATAAAAGACATTTATAATAGATCCCTTTTGAGCGACAGCGAAATATTTTTTTTGACCAATATCATTTATTATTAGGAAATATAATCAAGACAGACTAAGAACTTCAAAACGGTGGTATGCACACATCTTATTATGAGGTAATATTAATTTATTATATTGGTATTGGGGCAGTACTGAAATGAAGTGATATACTCCTACAAACATTGCATTTTATCAATGTGTACGTGCCCTACACACTAAAACTGTCTTATGAAATAAATGGAAGACATACATAGAGTGATGAATATTTAAAGGAAAAGGTCCTAATAGAATTACAAATAATATTTCATCATAACTTTCCAGGTCGTATTTACATATTTATGTGACATTGCTAATAAGTACATTTTCGTTCATATCCTGTGTATTATAATCAAATTATATTATTAATTAATTAACGAATTGTCACATACTTAAAATTATCTATCCATGATTATTAACAACATAAATTGTATTTTAAGACGTTGTGAAAAGAAGTTCTTGTAATGAATAACGTATGAAAATAAATATAAACGTATAAGAAAACTTTCATGTCCTTTGATCCCAAATTACAGTACATCTACCGATTATTTAGTATGCCAATTTATACCAACAGACAATCTTGAAATCTTATCCAAAAATTTGAGTTAGAAGTTTGACGTTATTTTTATCGGGTTGTCCCCTCAAAATATCTGCCTCTGTGTGCCTTAGGTCTGGCTTATTGAAATGTTTGAGTTTGTGCAGTTGTGTAATGCATTTTATGTGTGTTAGTAGGAGCATCAGTGTAAGTGTATTTCAGTCGTCTATGTAGTGTGTGGGGCATTTTCATTCACTGTTACCAAGCGAACTGGTCGGTTTTTAGATTTGCATAGCAACAGAAATTTCCACCCCTGTCAGTGCCGTGGGGGGATAAAAAAATCCCCACGTCATTCCTCACAAAGAAGTTTCCCAATAGGGGGGCAGCGAGAGGTGAAAAAGTATTACGAGCGATTTTTGTATCGAATAATGGACAAAGATTAATCATGTATTTTCTTTTTTTGTGGAAAATGGCGAAGGAGGATAAAGCACTACTCGATTATTCAAAAATATGATGTTTTTAGAAGCTCTGTAGCAAAGTTGATTTAGATTTCATAACAAAATACATTTTTAGTATTCATTCTTTTTAAATAGATAAAAAACATAATTACGCTAAATTGCTTCAGTATTGTTCACAATATATTTCTTCCTTTTGAATTAGTAAATTGACATCAACCTCACAATAAATGAATAACTTTTAAGTTTCTCTACAATAGTCATATGTACCTACGGTATTTTTTCATATACATATATATATTGTAGACATTTTCAATTATAGATATTGCAAGTATTTTATTGAAGAAAATATCTACGTGAATTGGTTAGTCGTCAAGTGTTAGAATAATTTATCGTACTTACCCTCAACCGAGTAAACAACGAAAAAGTTGTATTTTTCCAGATTTTGTTGGGACGTGGGCTTGTTATGTGTTTTTCATGTATGGTTTGCATGTAATAATAGATAGTGTGTTTCATATTATATGTTGTTAAAACATTCTATGTTCTGAATTAGTGTACAGAGATTTCGTGAAGATACCCCATCCTTCGTGTAGAATAATCATTATATCTGTACTCATACTTTTTCATTTCTTAGTGACAAAGAGGATGATACAGCGTTAACTACTTGTACAAGTTTTCTCTTGTATAGGTAGGCATATTAAAGCCCCGAATCGGAGGGAATATTTGTAGCAAAGTGGGGTGAAGGGTGGTAGTTAGGGGATGATAAGAGCTTTGAAGGGTGGCGCTGGTGCATCCCGAAGGGGGTGAAGTGATCAGCGCATGCGCATTACCCAAATTTCGGCCGCAAGGACAATCTCTTTGTTCTGACACTGGTTTATACATCGATCAATCTAATGCATACAACTCGCCGAATGTCTTGCACATTCAAGTTTTTATTTTATTTTAAGGAACCGGGTTATGCGCAATGTTGGCATTACACAATATTTCTTTGTCATTTTACCATTATTTTTTTATTAATACTTTGCCATATAAAAAGACAAAGAGAGTAGGTTACTGGTTAATATATGTATTTATAGTTTTATCTTATGTTACCCTGTGTTATTATTTGCACAATATTACAAACCATATATGTATGTACAATCCACTAAGTTCCTGGTGTGAGTCTCAACTATGATTAATAAATTTACCAAAAAATATTAAATACACCTTACTAAAAATCACCGATATAAATTTATTTATATTAAAATATTTATTAAAAATTTAAAGGAAAATTTACCGCGCAGTTTATCTCACACTATCGCTTACATGTAGTGTAAATATTTTCACTCTTTTCTAATAGTTAAAAAAAAGCGTTTATGAGTCATGTTGAGCAAAAATGAAAAAATCGACGAGTTTTTTTGTACAACAATATGGAAGTAAAAAAATATCAGCCCATCAAATCAATCCACGTACTTGGACCAGTTTAGGTTTTTTTTTATTGTTACTGGCCAAAATGAACAATGCATACATTGACTAGTTCATTTATAGATTGCCTTATTGTATAGATTTGTATTAATTACATACAATACTATTTAGTGTTAAATTCATTCTCATACTTATAATAACCAAATGAAAACAATATTGAATATTATGGTAATTAATGATTTTATGTTGCGTCCCAGTAAGAAGATAAGTTGCCGGCCATAATAAAAATTTCATTATAATAATTTATTGCAACTAAAAATATCCAAATGCCACCGGAAACTGTGAACTGTTTTATCGGCCGTTATATTATTTTATTGTGAATAATTAATACTCTTTGTATAATACATGTTTTATAAGATAAGTTTTATTATTTATTGTAAAAGAGCAGATAAACTAAACTGCTGTCCGCAGACCACACATGCTTGGCTCTAAATCAGGAGTCGGAAACATTACGGCCTCGTAGGTTCTCAAGAATGTCATTTTTTTTTTTTTTTATTGCAACATTTTCGTTTACTTTCAAAATAATGTAGGTACGCACAACTTCAAATAGGTGTGCCTAACTTAAGTTTCCCGAATGCGGCCTTTTCAGCACGAGAAGGTTTCCCACCCTTACTTAAGTCAACACGACTATTTTTAAAGTATTAAATATTATCAAAAGCTCTTTTTTTAAACACCACCCATTAATTAAGTGAAGTTGATCTAAAATTCAGTTCATGCTTTGATATATTGAGCCTAGATACTTTGTCAACCCTGATGCCTTTTTTCTCACTAATGTGATTAAATTGTCCTGAAATACCGTGAAATATAATATTTTTCACTAAAGCATAACAAAGTTTAATGGAAGCCTTGTTAATATATAAAACCATGTCAAACTACTATTTTAATTGAAATTGTTGATTTTGAAAAATATAGGAAGTTTGTAACGCTTCTCTTATTTGTATAGGTACTAGAGGTCTGCACGGGGCCGGGTAAGCGCAATTGAGAGTCGGGCTCGGGCCGGGCCGGGCTTTGGAATTTGGGATATAATCTGGGGAAAAATATAGCAAATCGAGGATTTCAAATTTCTCGGTGAGCTAAAAAAAAAAAGGACTTTCGGAGATAATCTGGGAAAAAGTATAGCAAATCGAGGATTTTAAATTCCTCGGTGAGCTAAAATAAGGAGTTTCGGGCTTCGGGTCGGGTTCGGGTAACAAGTGCGGTATTAGACTCGGGCCCGGGCCGGGTCGGGCGTGAGTTTTTCAGGCTCGGACCGGGTAGTTTTGTAAAATTTTGGCCCGTGCAGACCTCTAATAGGTACATTCAATTCTTTTTTTCTGGAGTGTATCTCCCGTGCAATAATAAAATCGGTTTTAAATTGTTACTACGTAAATATGTCAAAACATGCCTTATTTAAAAAACGTGTACAAAAATTTCACTTGCAAATTAACAGAATTTTCTGTAATGTCAATTTGTTGAAGTGTATACAAGTAGCCACAAAAATAAATAAATCAAGTTGTTAGTTAAAGAATTTTTCACATTGCCCAATTGAAGCATTAGGTAGGTAGATAAAAATTCCAAATAGACAAATTAATTAAAAAAATAAACATAGCGAAATTAATGTATACTATGGACACTGTAGACTGCAGATGTTCAGTTCCGCTCCTGGAATTCATAGAATATACGGGGAGTGGTTACTAACATAAGCCGTGAGCTATGTGATTCCTGGAAGCCTCGTCTCAAGCGTAGAATTCAGTTTTCAATTCGTCAAGTTGGCTCCCTTGGTGTCTTGTAGGGATTGTCGGTTTTCAATAACTGGTTTTGAAAGACCGGGTTTTTAGGTAAATTCACGATATTCGAAAGCCGTTTTATTTCCATTTCGTGGTAACCCGATTTCAATTATAACATGATATTTATTTTATTAAAAAACCTAATATTTTTACATGTTGTTTAGTAGTCATTATAGATCAATGAATGCGTTGAAAACATTATTTTTGGGTTTATTTTCAAATATTTTTCCTCTGTAATAGGTAATTTCTAACGAGATTTAACGAATACAATTGTAGTAAATCGATGTAATTTTTTTTAAGGGTGTTTTTTTATCTTTGAAATCTGGTTTATATCGTGTCTTATGAAATATTGTAATTTGAAAATAGTTTGAAAGTTTCGAAAGAAAGTAAGATGGACTCTTCTTGATTGTCTTCTTGAAAGACTGTTTCGATTTGAAATATTTTAGTAAGCTAATTTTATCCCAAATTATTTTTTGATTCGAAGCATTCTCGTAAAAAATAGTAAATCATTGTGAAAAAAACATTAAGACAAAACAAAAACGTTGATAAGCTAGAAAATATTTATGACTGTTGATGAGAAGTGCCGATTATATGGTCGTCTGAAGAACGCATATAGAAGATTCGAATTCATATTATATTATATTATGAATACCAGAATAAGATGCAACGATTATTCAGTAATTTAAGTATGTAATGTAGTAGAGAAGTCAGGCACTTAAATTATTTATTAAAAAATATTTGTTGATGAATAATAGTAATGGTGACAATATTTCTAAAAAGAAAGATAGTTATATGGAGAATAGCAATTATATCAAATGAGATATAGATAATTATTCTAATACAATGTTTAAAGTATATTTTTGAAATCTTAAAGCTTATAACTGTCCTCTTAAATTAAAAGATTACTAGTCAACCTTATAATAGTTGAAGTGACGTGTAAAAACTAACGTAATTTTATTTAATCTTGTTGTTTTTTTCAAATCTATTACGGTGAGCGCGTCATTGAAATCTCAATTGTTTTAAAACAGTTATTTCCTTTTCTTATGATAGTGCCTGACAGTTACATACAAGATAAACAAATTTAACGCAAATTGAGGAATAAATTTCACTTCATTTGACGTATCATAATTGGAAATTGTACCGACAATTGGTGAGAAAATTGCACATATCAATGTTTCCGTAATAGGGTTCCACGAAAAAGTTGAAAAAAAATATTATGCACATTTAAAGTTGAAAATATTCGAGGCGCCGTTGGTTTCAGGGAGGTAGGTAGGTGCATGGAAGAAAATTTGCTTCAGCGTAAATATTTACAAGCTCATACTACTGGTGAGAACATAAGCTGTTGCATTTGTTTTAGAATACATACAGTCTAATAAACTGGGGTAACATGTGATGATGAAAATACTAAACTGCTTCTATCTTTTTACACCATATTGAAGGGATCCGTGACTTAATATATTTGAAAAACACTGAAATAGGTCATCAGCATATTATCTAATATTTAACTACTTGCAAATTTTATAAATTATGAATCAACAATAACATAATATGTAAGGATGTTGCATATTACTACCTCCTACTAATTTGCATACGATATCCGTAATGAATATTTATTTAATTTGCGAGGATATTAAAAAAAATATCGTGTCATATGATCGTGATGTTGAGTAAGAAAAGTTTATGCAATACGGATTCACGCAGAAATTATATTGATTCTTGACTTAATTGGTATCCTTCTTATGATTACACTATGCAGCGCTTGATTTATTATTTAGAAATATTTTTATATGTCGAAAGCTTTAATAGATAGCCTTATCGCATTGTCGATAAAAAATACTTAAAATTATTAATTTGTTATTATTTAAACCATCAATTAATTTATAGCAAAAAAGCGTATAATATTGCAGCGAGTACATTTCAACGCTCAATGTATTCAAACCATGCTTACTCCCAAATGCATCTATCTATCGCATTTATTAGGAAATACAACGTCATGTAGTACAGTGATTACCAACCTGGGGTCTGCGAAAATTTTCATTCTTTCAACATTCTTTGTGATAAAATATGAACATGTG
The DNA here is from genome assembly GCA_031772345.1 of Himalopsyche anomala. Taxonomy (NCBI): domain Eukaryota; kingdom Metazoa; phylum Arthropoda; class Insecta; order Trichoptera; family Rhyacophilidae; genus Himalopsyche; species Himalopsyche anomala. Next base: position 23,280,539 of record CM062822.1, on the reverse strand, counting down.
AAATAAAAAATCGAGGTTCCGCAGATTATTGTTTTCAGATTTAGGGGTCCGCGGCATGAAAAAGGTTGGGAAGCACTGATATAGTAGATATAAAAGCTGCTTGTTTGGTTATTAAATATTTCAGAAGGATGTGTCATCGGATGTTTTTTAAGCGCCTGTTGATTATAAAAAATAAAAAAATATATCAATTAAATATAATATGTGTACTAAAGAAAACGTCGAGGTTAGATTTAATTTACAAGCTTAGTACCTAGAAGCTCAAAAGATTTTGATAGTACTATACTCGCTACTGTCAACACAAGCTTAAAAGTTAGTTAACTAGACCAGGAAACCATTTCTCTGTCAGACTGTGTAAACCAGTCAGTCGTTAAGATTATAATACCACCACGGTACAGTAGAACCGCGATAGGTATAGCGGACTTCGAATATACATACAATTAAACAGAATTTTGTTTGTGTTTTAAGAATTTTTTAAAAACTTTTTGCATTTTTTATTTATATTTTTATGTAAATAAATTGTTTTATTAGGAGAAATGTTCGCGTATTTATTTCGATATGGTAGAAGAAAACTTATGAATTGAAGTTTTCATTCTAACCTCACCATTGCTCAATATTTTCAATACAATGATGGAAACTACATTGACAGTCGAGTAGCCAACGTCGTTGTCTACAGCTGCAGAGTTCACTGGTTGGAATCCCAGCAGGTATAGATTCAATCCATTTATAAATTTCCATCCCACCACTTATATGACCATTGAGATGTGGTGTAGCTAGAACGATTAGTCCTTTCCTAGACCTATTCTTTTACTCCGAATCTCTTCGAAAAAGAGAAGTTGAGCAACTGAGTGACAAACAATTTCATTAGAAACATATCTGTTGAGATAAACTTAATTTGGAGTCCGTATGATCCACATAGGGAGCGGTCATGATTTGAATTAATATAAAAAAAAACGTTATCTTTGTATTGTGCCGCATATTTTGTAAATAAAAAAACGTATTAAAAAACCTACCTTAAATATAACGGACTTTTGGTTTAATACAACGAACGCCTCCTCACCCGAGTTACTTACTTACCAATAGGGATGTGGGTTAACCAAAACAAAAAAATGGCAACAATGCTTGTATACCAACTAAATAAGTAGGTACATGTTGAACTATTTTTACCACTTTTATAACATAAGCCGGTAAATATTTTTGATAAGAATTTTCGCGTACGTAAATTTTACGTTAAACTGATCACGTACACCTCACAAACAATATTTTAAATAAAAATATGTTTACGTTTCTATTTACTTATATAATAAGTACAAACTAATATCTACTGATTACTATTGATAAATAGCCAACCAGTAGTTCTCAGAAAATCTCTTCCTTGCCTTTGGCCATGAACGTGTTTTCAATATTGTAAATATTTTTCGCTGTCAAAATCTAAAATTGAGCTCCGACGCGCATAAAGTATGTTTTGTAATGATACCATTAATTAGCACACAGAGAGATTATACCTTCCTTTCATTTTATTTTATTGTATAAAATAACATTACCTAATAGTGCAATGTACTCGATAGAGCTTCATAATAATATCGTAAAATATCAATGTATGTATTTAATTTCACAATAATATTAATAAAAAAATATCTTTACATAAAAAAACATATAAATTAAAACAGAGATGATATGCAATTACTTAATGTGAAAAATTTAGTTTATATGGTTCTGAAATAAAGAAAATATATTATATATATTTTTAAAAGCATATCTATGTATAAATTATAATAATTAGTGTAATTAAGTAAGCTCCTCGATTTGATTATATAAATAAATATATTTTATATTTAAACTACAAATACACACTCAGTATTTTAATTTAGATGATTTTTAATAACAGCGTTATATTATTTTACATATTTCAAAAAGGTGGGACAACTTTAATTAAAGTTTTACCATTACTAGGTTGTAATAAAAAACCAAAACAATACTTGATTTATTGTCAGTTTTTTATTTTTAAATTTACAATATCTAGATATTTTTAATGCATACACAGTATCATAAATATTTTTCCATTAATTGGTATGACAAAGCTTACAATGAAAGCATCTGACATTACTCTTTATAAAAAATATCAGTTCCAGGGTCTCAAACCTAAATCAAGTCTTAGTTATATTTAAAAAAAATGAAATATGTACAAAATATACAATTTATTTTCACCAAGTTTATACAATGAACTCAATGGATTGAATTCTTTCTAAATTTACAATTGAATTCATAAACACACAATGACAACAAACCGCCGTAGCACAGTGCCAACCGCCACCGGTAGATTGTAAACACGACGTCAATTCTATTAGGTTAAAATAACAATGTATTTATATCTTCAGGGACATAAATTAAATCATTTTTTTCTCACGGCATTTATATTTATTTGGGATGCAATTGAATTTCACTAATTAGTGATGACAAATTCAAATAGAATAATATTTATTACAAAATTAAATTTGACATCTTTTTTATTTCAAAGATTGAGCAGCCAATTGTGACACTCGATTCGCCACTTTGAGAATGAACAAAATAGATATTGCTGTTTTTTTTCCCATTTAATGGAATCAAGGAGAGGGCTAGTAGTTCGTACTATTATCGTTTGTATCTTTGCAGTAGAAAGGAAAAAAAGTGTAATCTCCATTTTTTATGTATAACTCAAGAATCAGAATTAATGTTTAGTTTATTTGTCAACAAACAATAGTTTCATAAAGAGACGAAACACGTTATACAATTTGTTACACAATCTGTGGTATTTCAAAGATTTCAAATTTATTTTTAAATTCAATATTATCCTTCTTGAATGCGTTACCGTCGAATCAATCGAAAAGATAATATGCGCTTCAAAAATATTAGCTACGTGATATGTATCAGTTTTATTTTAGATTTTTAATTTAATAAAAAGCATCTAGTCATAAAATTAATTTATTTCCAAGATGATAGGTAAGTATGCCCCGATACCAAACGATCATTATTCATATGAATCGTTAATTGTGCTGGTAAGCACGTATGCCATTAATATAAAAATGAATCACTTGCGAGTGTTTTTGTTTACGCGTATAACTTTTTGTTGTAAAAATAACTTGTTTTCTTAGATAGACAATGACTGCGACATGTGTCGAGTCACACAATTTATATAAGTATTATTTTATTTATTAAAGTTTATTGTTATTTTTATATTCTAGCAATTTTATAAACAGTTAGTATTAGCTCATTTAATAATCAATTGAGTTCAATCTATTTTATTTCATATATTTTTAATCTTATTTCCTGTGTGGGGCAGCTGATGGAAATAAAATAAGTTACAAACTATACTTATTTATTGTAAAGATGTTAATTACAATTAAATTGTTTGACTTTAGGTTCACTAAATCTTTTTCTTTTGAATTCAATTCGTCAAAAAATCTATTGTTAAAAATGTTGTTACAAAGGAAAGAAATTGTTAGCAAGTAACTTTGCATTTTTTTTGGAAACACAAAGCATCAAGAATCTTAAAATTACGAAATAAATTATGAGTATACAATGAACAGAAACACATGTTTAATTTGCGATCTTTTTATTGTATGTATGTATCGTGTATACAATGTCATTGGTCGGCCACAAGGATTGCGTTCCCGGATCTGGACTGTGTTTCGTTTACGATTCAGGAGCCGACATATATTTACATACCTTCATCATTTAAATACGTAAATATTAGTAAACTTAGAAAAAAAATATTGTAAGCGTTAATTCTTTTGCGAAAATATTAATAGCCAATGATGAAAACGTTATCAAGACTCGGACTGCTTTTAAGCGAATCTATTACAATATTTAAATCATTCTCACTAACTTAAACATATCGAACTGACTTATTATTTTTATCAATTCATCCAAAATCAACGGAAATTAACAAAGCCTAATAAAAGATTCTTTTGAAATATCGTCCCCGCATAACTCGTTAGCCCCTACAGCCACCGCTATATTGTTTTGAAACGATGTAGGGGTCACAAGTTTTTACAGCACCTGTGTAATTATTTACAACCCTTTATTGAGCACTTTTAAAGGATTTGTCCCTCTCCAATGCAACAATATGGGTAAGTATTTAAATAAATCACATCCAACTTATGTGAATCGTTTCGGATATCAATTCAAAATCATGTTTATTTTCTTATTTTGTAGATTTTCAGTTTTTTTATTTTTTTCTTCAAAAATAACTGAAGATGATCGGCTAAAAATGTTTATATTGCAAAATTGTAGTGTATGTTATGTTGCAAATTTTATTTGTATTTTTGCAACTTATCTGTATTTTCAAAAATATAATGATTGTCTCATCATCCTAAATTGAAAGTCAACGACGCTATCCAAGATTAGGTATGATATTTTTTTTACAAATCTTTTATTGATGGAACGCAAGGGATCTTATTAACCTATGTAAGAACTCGGAACTAGTACATATTATGAATAATACTAGTTCCGAAATCAAATTAAATAAAACGCGACACGATTCCGACTCCAATTGTGAATTCGGCTCAAAGTGATTTTTTCCTCCTTTAAAACGGTCTTCAATTATTTTTATCATTTCCCTTTCTTCTTGTACATGCACTAATTATTTCACCAATCAATACAATGAATAGGCATATTTTCGGATATAGTTGACTTATTAATACTGTTATGATGTATAAACTTACAGATTACAACTGCCTAAGTCAGCCATACTCAACCTTTTTTTCCTTCGGGCTGCATTCCGATTTTTGCTTCTCTGCGTGGGCCGCAACATATTTATAGTAAACTGTAAATATAACACATACTATACTGCATACATATGTGTGTATGTATGATGCACAATGGCGTTGTGACTAACGACTGATATGACGTAAAATATAGTCACTAATCGAGCCGGTACGCCAGTACTGCGGTTTTTGCGTGTAATATATTTGGTGACTATAATTATTTTGGGCCGCACATAAGAGCTCATTGGGCCGCATGCGGTTGAGTAGGCTGGCCTAAGTAAACGGGGTGTGTATTTTATCTCATGACCTCGATAAAGAATTTAGAAACTCTTTCCTGATGCTTTGTAATCTTATTAAAAAAAAAAATATTTATTAAAGAGTTAACAGTTTTTTAATGAGTTCGGACCTGCAATATTTTTTTTATGCTCAGTAGCATGGAATGGAGCCACTTTTGACTGCAGCGATTTGTATACAAAATACAAATAAAAAAGGATTCAATCTCTTCCGACTCCACAGCCCCAAATAAATCTTATTTAGAAGGCCAACAAATAGAAAATTCGCATGCGGTTAATTTTTTAGAAATATAAGATTCATATGCCGCTATCTGGTCTGTGGTGTGTTGGATAATTATTAAAATTTGTGGTTTATTATTTGAAATCGCTTACCGACAAACGAATTTCAAGTCGAACAGTATTAAGTATCAAAATTAAAATAATATTTAAAATGCTTATCACAAATTTATCTGAAGATAAATAAGAGAAAAGGAAGAATTATTCAAGACTGCTCGACCCACGGCCAAAACGTTTGGCCATTCCAGATTAGTATGAGGGCAAATAACATATTATGTATTATCTGAACGGCGTCATATGGAGAGTGAGTAGATTTCAGCTCGAAGACGATTCCTATTACATACCAAAAATTCTATTGCATATTACAAGATTTTTCTAAAAGAAGACTATTTTTTTTTTAAATAATAATCTTGGATAATTGCTCCCGAGTCACTTAACAGCTTAACGACCGCACGTTTTTTTTTTATAAAATTTCACCTGGTGGCCGGGCAATTTTGCGAAAAATTCGCAAAAATTGTAATTTTACTAAATTCACTGTAATTTGTAAAAAAATTCAGATATCTTTACCAAATTTAATTTTCGTAGCTTCCAGATACTTCGCCTATACGCATATGTGAGTCCGCCGGCCAGCAACCTTTGTTTTTCAAAGACTCAAATACGCGTCCGCGGTCGTTAAGCTTAGGATATTTTTTATTTTAGGAAAAAAAATGTGGTGCTCGCAGCCCTGCCAATATTTCAGATTGCGCTCTAAGGTCCAAAAAAGTTGGTAGCCCCTGCTCTAACTGTCGCATGATAATGATCAAAATAAAATAGCTAGTTTCTATTTATATTAATATACAATTGTGGACCGTTTCGTAGCATTTTACATCAACACATAAATTATTATGTAGGCACATTGTTCATATTCCATGTTGAAACCCTCTCTCGTATCATGTGAATAGAATTGCCCGTAAACACGAACCAATTAAGCAATTTGCGAATTACGCAATAATTGCGACTATGTGATGGTGCATTGACTGTCAGTAGCATTTCGACGACTTGGCTTGTTTGTTTGTTACGCCCGGTCCACTACTGTGCCGTGATGCATTTCCAAAATGTAACTAACTTACAATTAATTTTATTAGTTCATAAACGTCGCGGCACTAAAATAATAAGTGCGCGGTAGAGCAGCAGGCAGACAATGTGACGGTTTATAGGCGATTTAATGTCTAGCACCGTGTCTCGGCCGCCTTCGTTTCGGTACTCTTATCTATTCGAGTGGATGCGATTATTAGTATGGAGGCCTTGTTATGCGAACACCACACACCAGCCGAGGAGACGCGTACGGGACGAAATTTTATTATCTTTTTTATAATCCCACTCAGCGCGATAGACTTTTTTTTTATATCTCTTCTTTTAAAAATAATATATTATTCCACATTGGAAGATAAAACTTCAAGGCATTTTAAGTCAGCGTGAACGATATTATGACTTTTTTATAAGAGATTGTGGCAAGTGGTTATAATTTAATCATATTATTTACCCACTACAAGTTACAACCACTTAATTTAAATAAATATACTTAAGATAATTTTCCAACATGAGATATCGTAGTGATAATTATTTTCTTCAAGATTATTGATGTTACATCAGAAGACACTTTTAATAAAATTGTGGTTGGTAAATAATGAATAAACGTTATATAGAAAAATATTGTAAAATTTGGTAGAGTGGAATTTTAATAAATTTAGTAGTAGTATAATTTTACGGGTTCGAAAATTGAAAGTACGTTGTACGGAACAAAAGTACGAAAATCTGGTTAAATGACGATGTCTACGATATTTTTTGTATTTTTTCTACATTTCAGAGAACAAACACATTTATTACGAGAAATACAAATTTTCGATAAATATTTCCTAATTTTTAATAATGTGTATTTAGTTACAAATTACTTTAAATTATTCACATACTTCAAAATAACCACGCGTGCACTCATGGTGTTGCCAGACACTCTCCACTACTGTGTGCGCCCAATCACGCAGTTGTTGTGTTTTCCTGTCATCTGACATTTCACATAACCTCAAAAATTCCAACGCCTTGTTGTCATTCTCGTCTTCTTTCTATTCAACATAAACTAACCTTAACCGAAATTTCTCAGTATACTAACATAACCTAAACCGTAATGTCATTACTGCTCTGTTTAGTGCTCGATTTTATGCTTATACGCTTCCTAGATAATTAATAAATTGACTTTTCAAAGTGAATTGTAATGTCTTCAACTAAAATTGCTATTTAATGTATACTTCAACTGTGACGCATGCACATTTTGATAAATATAATAAATATTATACGTTACGTGTAGGGGTGGGCTGGAGAGGGCTCTCAGGGGCTCGTGCGAGCCCCCTGTTAAATTAAGATGAACATTTTTCTCAGATATTCGCGTTATATAATCTATAAATATGCAATATATTTAGATTAAAAAAGTTGTAATGTACATTGGGGTTTTCTGACGTACATTTTTCAGCTATTGATATTGAATAAATTACAATATACTGTTGCAAAATATAAGTGTATAAAGTAACATTCGATGGATTCAATAATTATTGGGTATAATTGCACATGAATGATAAACAAATTCACACCTTCCCCAGAACATCACGAATAGCTATAAGATTTAGCGAGCCTCTTGTTACCGTATTGGCAGGCCATCGCTGGTTACGTGACATCCGCTGAATATGTATCAATAGTGATTATTGCAAATTGTTATTTTATACAAGGTGAAAAATATTGCCGTGTTACGAGAATTTCCATGAATCAATCATCAATAATTCTATAGAAATCGCCTTGGCGAAGTAAACTTTCACTCTAATTACTACATTATTTAAATTTGCTCAATTTTTATTCTTCGCTACATGTCATTCTGCACGTCCGTATAACCAATTTGATACACCATTCTTGTAAATATCAGCTCAGTAAATAAATATACGATCATTGATTGATACGCTTTAGCAATTGTGTTGACTGATTTAACCCAGTAAATATTTATTACATGTACATAAGTAATACAGTAGAAATCTAAACAAGCGTACGGTTATGCACGAAATTAAACAATGCGGTTTCAAACCAAAGATTTTGATATGAAAATATTCAAAGTAGTAAGATAAAATTATTTATACTTTTATAAACACATATAGGTATGGCGTATATTTTTTTATTACTTTACACATTTATATTATATTTAGTAAATGGCATTTGCTTCGGACTATAATAGTTACTCCTGACAAAACACAATTCATAAAAACGGTTTTTATGCTGCTTAGATAATATTTAGTCATCCATAAAATATCATACTTTTGAGTCCAACGAAACAGTGTGGTCCGTTGTCGTCGTTGGCTTCCCTGACAGATCTCATGGGTTCGGGTCCCGGTACGAAAAGATTTACGTTCATCGATTTCTGCATGCGTGTTTGTAATGTATAAAAATTACCTCTCACCCTTCCAATTCTAAAATAACGAGGCTTAGCGAAATCGATTAGTAAACCACTAGTCCTATCCTAGCTCATATGCTTCTATCTATATCTTTGAAAAAAAAGAGGTTAAGCAACTGATAAACAAACAGCATCGTAGAAAGTCTTTTGTTGAGATATCTCCATAAGGAGACCATATGCTCCACATTGGGTGCGGATGTAAATTAAATTGTAAAAAAGTTTGGGCTTGTGTGCGAAAGACGATTTCTTATTATATTATAAAAAGTCTTTTTAATTTATGTATTTAAAAATTAAACGCTCTTGTACTGATTCCAAAATTATTTATCACGATCAAGATTGGTTTCGCAAATCACGTGAATTTTCAAGCTGTTCTCATCAGACCACTCAACAGTTGAAAACGCTCTTGATGAACGAAATCGCTCTCAAACCTAATAAATAAATGTTTTTTTAATATGTATTACGCTTTTCACCAACAATCGTCAGTGAACACCTTACGATTGATATTATTATATATTATACAATGACAGCATCCAAAAACTATCGTCCCTGTAATATAGAATACTACAATTATGAAACCTTGGCGCAGGATATTTTTCTTACCGAAACTAGCCAGTCCACAATGCGGAATACTAGTTACATACTCTGTTTCCTAGGATGAGTACAGACTACAGACTAAACTCGTATTTTCCTCTTGCTTATGAAGCTTAGCTATGTACCGTAGTGTAGAAATTTCTTCTATAATCTGATGAATTTTCTGTACTTAAATATATGGTGTATTGGCAGTCCGTCGCATTTCTCCTGATTCCAAATAGTTAGTGGTATTTAGGGCATCCAATCCCGGGATTCGGGATCCCGTTCAATTTTCTGATCCCGAAATCCCGGGATTTTAGGATTGAGAAATTTTGAGCAAATCCTAAAAATTGAGACGAAATTGTGGATTTCAAATTCCTCGGTGACCTAATCCCAATCCCGGGATTGAAAATTTATCAATCCCGAAATGCCGGGATTGGAAAAAGGCTCCGGGATTGGATACCCTAGTGCTATTGTGTATGTTATTCTATGTGAAACACTTAAATACATGACAAATAAAATCAGGCGTCTGTGTGCTGTTCCAAAATTTATTGTTTTATTTTGGCCTGGCCACATGTGTGTATGTTTATTCTAAAGTCGTGTGTTATCATTTGGAGGGAGCCATACAATAAAAATGTTTTTTTTATTAGAAAACTGACATCGGCTTTTGTGTTATTTTTTCATAAATTCATATACTCATATTCATATTCGAGTATATTAAATGTGCAAAGAAAATTATCGAAATTATGAAAAACCTTCGCCAACTTACTGTCTAGCACAGTGTCTCCCAAACTTTTTTACTTCACGGCACACTGGTGAATGTGATTTGTTCCGAGGTACACCAAATAAAGGTGTCTTAAAAAAGAAAATGTTCATTAAAAAAAAATGTGGAAAATGTGTCGCGTCGGTCACTATTTACGAACGTGACAAATATTTATTTAAATATCTAGATGTTGAATTTATTTTAAATTGAATAAAATTTAAATAAAAAGGCAATATTTAAAAATTAACATTTTTAGGCTCCTTCTTCCGCGGCACACCTGAGACTACTTGCGGCACACAGTTTAGCAGACACTGGTCTAGTATAATTTAACACTGAACGTTTAAGTAGCGAAAAAAGAATTTAGGTAAGAGTTTCCGTCCAGAGACAGTCAGTTTAATTTCATCCGTGAACTTGAATACCTGAAGTTGCTAAAAGCAGGGCTGTGGAGTCGGAGTCGGAGTCGCGGAGTCGCGGTGTTTTGGCCGGAGTCGGAGTCGGAGTCGGAGTCGTGAAAAACGGGCGACTCCGACTACTTTTTAAAAAAAAATGCAAATTAAAAAAAAAAAAATACTCACGAAATTTATGAAAATTGAGTTACGTAATAATTATTGTGATATAGCTTAATAATATTAAACGTGTAGGTGTCATGAGTCACGCCGAGCCAGTGAGTCACCAAGATCCACTGCATATGAGTCCGCGCAAAAGTTGTTGTTTCTTTCTTTCTCATGTCGAAAAAGTAGATTCGATATATTTTTTTTGTTACTCGAAGTGCATACATTTATATGCACGCATTTTTTAGTCAAGTCATAGTCGGACTCGGAGTCAAATTCGGAGTCGGAGTCGGAGTCGTGTTTTTGAAAAATGTCGGAGTCGGAGTCGGAGTCGGAGTCGTGTTTTTTTTTAACGACTCCACAGCCCTGGGTAAAAGGAAAAATCCGGGTCGTTAGTGAAACATGGTTGGAAATGCACAACATTCTCACGCTTCAAATCACTTTCCTGGCTAAAAATTAAGCTTTTGTGGCTTTGGAAAAATGGGTCTCCTTTACCATCAGATTTTTCTAGTTACTAGAATAATTTTAGTACATAGTCATCATTTTACCGATAATTATATTTTTTTAAATGGTTCCGGGTTGTAAAAAAATTCCGAATCCGACTCGACAGCCATGTAAAAAAACTATGAAATAACTTACACTGTGGAATATTAGGCAGTATTCAAAGTTTACACAAAATTTACAATACGCAAAATTAAGTATTTTATGATAATATTACGCAGTGCTTTTTTTTGAAAAAAAAGGTGCCGGAACGCACTTTTTTCGAGCATTTTATAAGAAGGTATATTATTTATTATATATTCGAATATCATTTTGATAGAATTAATGACGGCTTTTCATATAATGCATAGAAAACAAAACAAAATATATATTTATTCTAAAATAGAAAAAATAAAACATTAATTTAATTAATAAACATTTATTAAAATTTTGAGAAAAAAAGGTGCCGGAACGCGGTTCCGCCGCGTTACAGGGTAAAAAAAGCCCTGGTATTACGAATTTAGTACTATTTATTATCCCGCTTTATTTTGCAATTAATATAAACCTTATACGGGCTCACCAGCTAAATACATGTTTAACGGCATTTATCTATATGTCAAATAGAATTTATGAATAGAATTTATATTTGATATATTTCAAAACACTGTGAGACGTAAGTCAGTGTGTGATTTTAGATTACAAAATGGCTGCCGGAAATGGCGTGATTTTTATTTTTTCCTGAACGCAGTAAGTACTCATCGGTGGCGTGATCGGTGTCCTACAAACTTACTGTTAATTTTGCTATCTCACCGTCAGGCCACGAGGATAAAGTAGAATTAATAAAACATGAATTGAAATTGGCAGATTTAATTCAGAATTTCATAGGGTATGAATCTAGGACAAAGTAATGATATTATTAGCTTGAAGACTGTCCTATTGATATGCGCCTTTATATAAATCTCACTTGGAAGCCCCAAAATTTTCTTAGAATTTAGATTATGTCTTCTATTATATAACGACTGTGGAAAGGAAAAAGGACGTAACCCACAGTTTTTTCAAAACAGGTTTTTTTCGATACTCACAATGTATCAAACTTCATACACGTTCTATCAAAAAGATGCAAGCTGCAAATGCCGAATTAGTATCTAGATTAAGCTTTTAAGTATGAAAAAGATGACCTTGCAAAAAAATAAAACCAAGAAAAAAGACTGAAACAAAGGTTTTTCCTGGACAATTTCTTTAATTAATATTAGATTATGTCAATTTAACACCAGCTTAGAAGTCTCCGTGCACTTCATGGTTGTGTATAAATCATAATTTGCATATGTCACAAAATCATCAAAACACGTTTTTGCGCCTCCTGTAAAATTTGACATGTGTGGGTTACGTCCTTTTTCCTTTCCACAGTCGATATATAATTGAAAAAAAAAGAAATTGGGCAACTGAGTAACAAGCAGTTTTGTAGAAAAATATGGGTTTAAAAAAATGTAATACTATTTCCTTTCCACAGTCGATATATAATATATACATTAGCCGGTTATGAATATACGGATTAAGGTGAATAGATCTTAGTTCCAAGTTCCAGACTATTCCTATGTGACTTAAAGTTAAATGAAACTGAACTGAATTGAAGTAACCCATTTTAGTGTAAGATGTATCTATATATACAAAAAAAAACAAGCACCAAATGATTAAAAGATAACTATTGATGAAATTGTTCGACTATTTACATACATTTATTGTGGTTGCAGGATTCTGAACCCTGCCTGTATCTTTTACCAACCAGATGGATCATGACTTTGAAGAAAGCCACTGATGATCCCTAGGATGACCATTAGTGTATGTATATTTTTATTTTCAAATTTGGTAATAGCAGTCTATACTAAAAACAATAATAGATAACATGCTAAATCGAGAAACATATTAACCACTTAATTGTTAAAAAATAATATGCTACATTTAAAACCTCGAATAAATAAATAAGTAGGTATTTATGATATGAATTATATTATAAAATATAATATTCGAACTAATAGAAGGTATCGAATGTAAATTCGGAGAACCTACAATCTTATAGTGCGAAATCCATATACATAAAAAGCATAATATTTATGATAGTTTGCAGTAGCAGAATGCGTGTCCATAATTTGCTTAAATAAGCCGGTGCCATTTAATTTCTTCGCATTATGAATGCGTGTTTGCCATTATTAGTGTGGCGCTGAGATATGTTCATTATAGCACGTAGTCCACTCGTTTACGACTCGCACTGAAATCAGGAAATTTCAAGTTGTTTATCAATTCAAGATCGCTATACACGAGCGAGTGGTCCTTGGTGCTTAACGTCGAACGGCCAGACCACACTTATATCTATTTGTGATATTATTTAGATGGAATCCGCAATATTATTTTCAATTGACGTGACTGGACGCATGTGACTGGTTTAAGTAGTAAATACAAATGAGTGAAAGTGAGTTTTTTTTAACGCGCACATCGATTTCTTGTATAAAATGATTTTTAGTAATTATTCCAACATTTATAAAATAAAATAAACATGTTTTAGAAGAATAAACGAAATTGCTGCGTTTGTATGTTCATTGCCGTCGTGCGTAAGCGCGAGTTGTAAATTTTATTAATCATCATCGTTTATATGCGATAACATGGAAATCGACGCTTCACTGCACACATTTTTAACGTATCACAAGAATTAAAAGTATATATTTAACGAACGTTTCAAGTTATAATATATTGAGTCAGATGTAGTAGTATTCAATTATTCAGATTATGTAATCGAGTACACGAATGAATATTAAGAAAGTGCACTTAATGAATTTTATAATTAAAAGGCTGCTGGGGGAGTAAATTTGTCTTTTCCGACATCCTTATAAATCCTAGTAGAAATTTTTTCCTCAAAATATCAAGCTATAATTTATTTCTATCAGAACTAATACTTGCGTATGTGTTTGTTGATTCAATTCACAGATATAAATTAAATTTATTATAATATATAACATATAGCTACGATATTAAAGAGTTTTAATAAACTGCAGATGTGATTGGTAATGCATTGATATATGTAATTATGAAGTGTTTTGTTTCAAAATATGTATCATATTACAATCACATGCTTAGAAAAGTGAATATTTTTCATGGTAATTTTACAATGTAAAAAACCACGCTTGCATGTCATTAGTTTGCCAATGTCTATTGTATTTTAAATCTTTAATTCAATTGATATGTTTTTGAATTAATTGTTCACGGAATGATTTTGATTATACATTGAAAAAGAACAAATATGTATTTGACCGAATGCAGTTTATTTAATAAACTTATAAGCTGTGTTCATCCTATAAAAGAAAAACAATTTTAAGCTCTCAATATAATATTAATAAAGACAATAATATCAAATAGTATTTTTAATATTTGCTTAACACTCTCGCTGTCGTGCATCGTGCGTATTTTTGACATTTTGGGCAAATCAAAACCGAAAAAGTCTGGGAATCCCTGATCTAAATAATAAAGATAAGTAATTTCTAGACTTCTACTTTTTACTGTGGTTTCTTGATGAAAGATAAACTAGGGTTTTTCTTTCTAACTATGATTTTTTAAAGTTTTTGTTACTGTATAAAAATCTTAGTAGCGAAGTTCCGCTCATTATTGATATAAGTATAGTAAGTATACTTAAATTATAATCGTCTTGATTGGTAAACCTATTCAATTGGCTGCAGCGGTAACGAACCGATCAGGTAATGAACGTGCCGCCATCAAAGTGTACTATAAAATACAATTTAACCACCATAATGTCAATAGGTTTGTTCTACTGACTAATGACGTAATGATGAAATCAACGATTAATAAAAATCTGTTCATTTATTCTTTGAAAGTTAGCACTTAGTAATACATTGACTTCCTGAAGAAGGTTTGGAATAATGCTTACGTGGTAAACAATCAACAATGCGTAAGCAGGAACAATTTAATACCGTGCAATAAATATATTGTTTATCAGCCATACTATTGTCGTCGTTGAATATATTGCCTTGGAAATAGCGCGCGGAAAGCCTTGGTCGAACCGCGTGTTTTCCAAAGATTCGCGAACGCAGCGTATTTGCTACGCGATGCGTGCATTTCAGAACATCGAGATCTAAATTTGACTTGGCGCCATGTTATTTATGAAAATGGCCGTGTGGGTAAATGACTTCGAAACGAGCTGCAGTGAAAAAAAATCATTAAAATGTTTTTATTCATGCAAGCTGTTATCGGCTTTAATACATAATTATTGGTTCATAAAATATCTGTACATATTGAGAAAAAAACACACAAAATTGAGAAAAAAAAAAAATTTACGTAATGTATCGTGTATTTGTTTATCATTTTATAAAAGAGAAGGTAGAATACCATACTTTTTTTTCCAATCCTGATAAATAATTCTATGACATGTGTTTTTATAACTCATTGTTTAATAAATTTATTTTCACTCTTTCCCAAAAGAGCTGTTTGTCAATATGGACTAAAACTGTCAGTTTCTTCTTTCTTCTTCTTCTTTGGCCATGTTCGCTCCCTATGTGGAGCATATGGCCGCCACGCGGCACCTCCATGTTTCCCTGTCTCCTGCCAATTGCTTTGCATCCTCCCATGACATGCCAGCATCCCTCAGTTCCGCCGAGTACATCCTATGGATAGTACCCGACTGATGTCCGGGACGCCGGAATCCCACCGGTCGAAAGAAAAGGCAGGCAGGATTGAGGCTTTCCGGAGGCATCCGCAGCACGTGACCCAGCCAGTTCCAACGTCTCTCCATAACCACTGACGTGACAGGACGCTGTCTTGCACGCTCCCTTATCTCTGAATTCCTGTCAGTTTATTTATATGTAAATATAGTAAACAAGTGTTAAGCTTTCGCAATATAACGAAATGTAAAGACACGCAAAAACTGAAATCTATCACCGAACAGTTCCGAGAAATTCTAGTTTAAGCTCACAGAAATAGTACATCTCTCAACTTAGTCTTGTCAACGAAAAAATCTTTCCAGTGTCATCAACATTGGCAAGAAGGTTCTCCACTTAGGAAAAAGAAACAATTCATGTTCACGAATCCTCAAAAAATCATCAGGAACGAAATATTACTCTCAAGAACGGAACGGTATTGATGAAGGATTAATTCATGTTCTTTATTGTCAAGTTGTATCCTACTGATTTTTTGTTTTTTTACTAAGTATTCATTTAGTAAAGATTCTGAGTGAGATGGAAGTGACCATTATATCTACTGGAAGAAGCTTGACGAATTTCTTTATTCTAATAACTCAGTATTCTCCTATGATTATAATTATGACTTTTGTTCGTGGATAAATTTACATTCGATCCCATTCCATATTTTAATACATATTTTTTATGCCTCTTCGAGTAATTCATGTAGAGATATTTTTGGATGTATACACAGATAATGGAAGAGGCGAAAATGTTAGCTTTGACTTATTTTAATAATTGGGCTACGTGCGATTATTATTGTCTATTGACATTGTGATATAAATACTTACTCTTACCAATTCAATTAATGATGAATTGTCTTTTTTTGTTTTGAATTCAATGTTGACTTCCCAATCAGAAATAATGTATTATATATACGTCATACAAGCTTTATCAAAAGGTGTTTTAACATAATTATTATGTTTGTTTCATTTTTATTATCAACTTCCATTGAGACAAATATTTACTACTCAGTTTTGTTTTCGATCACGATGCCACCTTGGAATGAATTGCATTTGCAAGTGAAATGAATTTACAAGAGTGGATTTCAAATGAGTACATAATAACGCCAATCTCGGCAAATTAAAAATGCCACCGTTTAGCATGTTGCAGTTTGCGTAGAATTAACAATTCTAATACACAGTCGGCCTCTTTGCTTTAGTTCAGGGGTCGGCAAACAAAGACCCGCGGGTCAAATTTTTTCAATCCGGCCCTCGGGTTTAATATTATATATTAACACTTTCCTTACGATGCTAAAAATACTTCCGATATGTTGTTGGCCCTTAAAGAACCAATTAAAAAAACAGGTTTTAACACTTAGCAACCACCCTTTGATGGACGGTAAAAACCTCAGACGCATATTTAAAAAAAACACATGTTGTTAACTATTTTTTAACACCATAAGGGGAGGGGAGTGTTAACATATTCCCATTTACAAAAAAAATAGTGACAGGAAGTATGTACTATTTTAAATCTCCAGTATGATGAAATAATATCTCAGAAAAAACAAATAATAGTGGGTGCATTAAATTTTTTTTTTTAACGTTTAATTACAATTGGAAAAAAAAGGTTTTTTGTATTGATTATTTTTTAATTTTTGTATTGCTTAAGATATTTTGTATAAATTTATGCAAAAATATCACTTATAATAATATGTATATATACATGTTGAATCTATTTTTTCAATGGAATGATTCATGTACATAAATATCTTCCAGTTTGGTACCTAGCCCGCCAAACCCATTTTTTTTACAATCTGGTCCTTTCCAAAAAAAGTTTGACGAACCCTGGTCTAGTTGGTAAGAACATTACCCTTGCGATTGAATGGGTCTAGGTTCATGGCCCTGAAAGGTCAATATCAAAATTAGTGGAAGGATAAACCATGGGAAACTCGATATTGGGTAGTCACATTAATTAAATATGTCACCAAAAATCTGTGCTTCAATATCTAATCAACATGAAATTGTGTTGACATTGTGTATCCACAATGTTCTATCCAGGGGTGGGCTGGAGGGGGCTCGGCGGGGCTCGCGCGAGCCCCTTGTTAAATTTCAGCGCGACCGGCGAGCCCCTTGTTAAGATAAGAAAATCATTTGTCTTAGATCAAATCAGCACATCAATGCAATCTCTGTAGATGGTTAAATTTTATTAAGAAACAAGACTTAGTAGCCAATTCATTTTTTCATTCAGCATTGTGGGCTTCCGTGCTGGACCTTATGGGTTCGAGTTTATCACTAGTCCTGTCTTAGCCTTATCATTCTATCCCTACTACTCTCTTTGGAAAAGAAAGGTTGAGCGACTAATTAACAAACAGTTCTCGTAGAAATTTTTTTTCTTTTTAAAGAGGCCATATGCTTCACATTGGGAGCAAAAATGGATACAAATAAATGGATAAGATTTGCCGAGCCTCTTGTTAAGATATTGGCAGCCCACCGCTGGTTCTATCCTAGATGAGCGATTGATTGAAAATAAGTCATTTTTTTATATCCTCAGTTGAAATACTTCATTAAAGTGACAACAAATTAAATTATTATATTTAATATGAGTTTTATTTACGTTTAAGAGATTAAGAAAAATCTCTTCTTAATACGCAAATGCTTCGTTCGAAATTCTAGAATATTCAAGATTGCCAGTATAATTACTTTTAGCTGCGATATAATTAATAACAACTTTAATCAGTTAACAGTATCAGATGTATCATCAATAAGGTGGTACGATGCGAAGTGTTCACAAATTCACAAAGCATAAACAAAAAAAACGTTGCAAATTATACATATAGCATACAAAGTGATTTCACATTATGACAACTTATTATAAACTCTCGTAAACAATATTTATTACTATTATTGCAATGCTTTCTTGCATAAAAAATACTGCTAAGCGTCATCGAATTTGCTGATAAATCAAATGCAAAACTTTCATTTATTTGCATCATATTTTTGTTTATTTTGATAATTCATTTCTGGGCGGAACAAATCCCCCTTGTTTAGTTTGTAGCGAGTAAGTAATTTGAAAACATTATTGCAGCAGAATTTATAAGTTTATGACCTCGCGAATCGTTTTTATCAATTGACTCTAGTTTATTTAATAGAATCTTTGAAGGACGATACAATGATAAGGATAAAAGTTTTATCATAAAACTGACTGATACATCAATAAGGGGTGTAATATAAGAAATGTTACCAGACGTCCCGTTTCCACCAGAACAGTCCCGTTATTAGTGGGCGTGTCCCGGTGTCCCCAAACACAGCTTCAACGTCCAGTTTTCAAAAAAATAAAAACTCGCAGTAACAATTAAAAATAACGCACAAAATCAAAATCTAGACTAGTAGAAGGCGTGGGCGTGCGTGCGCAATAAATACTCACATTTCAATTTAAATATTGTATTTTTTATACAATTTCATATATTATATCTATTATAACATGAAAAAACATACATATCTAGTCAATTGTATTGCATGAAAGTGTGAGATGCTTAAAGAGTACCATTTTTTTAAGTGTCCCGATTTGGGGGAATGAATAAATGGTCACGTTAGGTATAATTACTAAGCTTATAGTTATATTTTGTAACCAAACATTCGAGTGTCCATAAGCTGTGAACATATTTCCTTTTTTACCATTTCCGCTCGAAATTTCGAGCATATGGACTCCTAAAGGGATTTAACTCAACGTAAGTGTTTGTACGAGAACTGCTTAGTACTCAGTTCCTCAACCTCTCTCTTTTCCAAAGAGAGTAGGGATAGAATAATAGGGCTAGGACAGGACTAGTGGTTAACTAATCCCTCTCGCTACATTTCGTTTTAGGATAGGATGGGTGGTAGGGGGAATTCAAGAAGTCACATACACCCATGCCTTCGAACAAAAATTCATAAATCGATTGAAACATCAATTTATAAAACTGTCTACAGGGATTCTAGCCCGTGACCTCCCTAACTGAAGCCTACAACGCTTACCACTCGACCACATAGGCGGCGTGACATTAATACTAGAACTTATACAAAAAACGACTTTTGAAAAAACCGGTTTTCGAATGTCAATATTGTTCGAATACCGGTTTTATCCGGTTTTCGAAGTTTTACAAAAAATGGATAATTCAATTAAAATAGCGAGATAAAATTCATTTTTTTATGTTGTTTATTTATATACATAATAATACACAACAAGAAATCATTTGGTGTTACTCTTCAGAAAAAAATAATCCACTGATCGTTTTGTAACAAAAAATTCTGATATCGAAAATACACTTTCGCTGGGTTATGATGTGGGGCATATGGTTTTTAAGCTATCAAATTAAAAATAAAAATTTTCTCACCTTTGTTTATAGACTCATTTATGGAAAATTCGGCACAACCGGTTACGAAGTTGAAAAACCGGTTTTCGAATGTCACAAATTTAGCCAAAAAACCGGTTTTTAAAACCGACAAGCCCTAATTAATACGATACTGGCAAACGGCGTCGATATCATTTTTTTTCTCATTTTGTGTTTGAAACTGTATCCCTAGTACGTACTACCGAAAATGATTTTTACAAACATTCGAGTCGATCAAAATTTTCTTACAACGATAAATTTCTTTGGATATCGCATGCTTAATACTACAACTAGGTACCTAACATGATATTCAATATTTTGAAATAGCTGTTATATCAGGAATGGCGAACTTATGGCACGCTTGAGAATTTAGATGACACGCGAACGATATCAAAGTTGAAAAAAAAAAATTAAAAGTTAAAAAAAAAAAATTTTGATTAAATAATCTTTGAATTATTAATTTTCAAATGTTGTTGTAATTGTAATTTTTAAGATTGTAAATAAAACATTTTTTATTTTTTCTATTTTGTTATTTTTTTACTGCTTGGGCACGCCACACAATCAAGAAATAATATTTGAGGATTTTTGGCACGCAAACCCAAAAAGGTTTGCCACCGCTGTTTTATATGATATTATGTTTCAATATTTTTATCTAAAAAAAAATAAAAACGAAATTAAATTGTTTTTAATTATACAAACCTTAATACAAATTTTCTGGACCGTGATGCAGTGATCAATATTGTGAGTTTCCGTGACCCCATCTCACGGATTCCAGTCCCAGTACAGTCTTTTTTAGAAAGTCTTATCGACTTATGTTTGGCATGGATGTTTGCAGTGTCCAAAAATTTCCACCCACCCAACAATCCTACAATGCGAGGGGTGTAGCGAGAGCGATAAGATAATTACTAGTCATGTCCTAGCCCTATAATTGGGATCCCCAAAAGAGAGGATGTGCATTTGTGAAACAAACTGTATGGATACCTCACTATAAGGCTATATGCTTCACAATAGGAGCGGAAAAATTATCTAAAAACTAAAATTATTTTTTATTTTAAACAATGATTATAGCTTAGATACATTATGTCGATCAAATAAAGTTGGAATGTCATTTACCCAACAAATATAATATCGGTTATCTAATTAGTTGTAGAAATAAATTTTAATGTACAACTTAATTTCGATTAAAATCAAAATACAAATCTCACATTTATCCATTATATAGGTATCTTTCTCGTTATATACGTTAGTAACTGAAAAGGTAATTTGAAATATTTCCAAGAATCGACTTATTCCTATTGCCAAACTGAAAAAAAAACATTCTAATATTAAAATTATAACGCTATCGTAAGCATTGGCACGAGCAATATCGCGAAATTTTGGAGATTTGCCAATATTTCCGAAACATGGCATGTTTTTAGCAACCTTTACGATAGTCCTGAAACTAATGAAATTTATGTTTAGTCAAAAATATATTCATTTACCCGACGTGAAAGATTATAAGTACATGTAATTTAATAACATGAAATATTTAATTCTATAATAGATCTATACTGATTAGAGCGAAACTTACCACAAAAATTACAAGAGTGACAAAAATTACCAAAATTATTCAATTTAGTTAAGTTTAGTCAAATTTTCAAAGTATTTCTTTTGTATGTATTGGT
The DNA here is from genome assembly GCA_031772345.1 of Himalopsyche anomala. Taxonomy (NCBI): domain Eukaryota; kingdom Metazoa; phylum Arthropoda; class Insecta; order Trichoptera; family Rhyacophilidae; genus Himalopsyche; species Himalopsyche anomala. The sequence continues at coordinate 23,258,686 of CM062822.1, read as the reverse complement.
TTATTTGCGATTGTACGGATAATAGAGGTGTGTCTAGGTGCTAGATAAAACCGGTTTGATCCTTGTAGAAGTGTTATTGTTGTGATGTGTAATCTGTACACTAACACATTGAAATATTCTCTCTGATGATTTATTTATCTATACCCACACTTACGTTAGAAAGATTTTTGTTGATTCTGTTGAAAATATATGTTATTTAAATATAGGTACGACAAGCAAGAAAAATTGTGGCTGTTTTGCAATATTGTAATACAGATAGTGATTTTAATTCTGTATAATGTTTGTTGCTTCGTTTTTAAATATACTGAAATAATTGCTTCCAAAATATTCCTTTAACTTTTTATCCCTTGATTAATAATATACGAATGGAAATATTTCATATACCTGCTTAATATATTTTATCTTATTATTTAGTATCTGTAAATAAATATTTATACAAAAATATCTTATTCAGATTGAAGGGGACTTCTATGTTTTTCAAAACTATTAAGATGTCAACTGTCAATTTGTTTTGGTGGAAAAAGTAATATTTAAAAAAATAAAGCATATTATCTGTACTAAATCTACAATTTTATCAAATGCTATAGACCGAATTCGCTCATCGATAAAATATATTTTATTCTGTGGTGTGTGATAAAAGATTTTTTGTTTTAAAAAATATCACAAATAAAATCGTTTCAATTTATTAAACTCTTCATAAATAAGTTCTTGTTCCATTTAGTAAAAATTCCTATACTTATTGTTGCTGTTGAAAGTTGATTTTGTGTCGTTCTTTACACAATTATAAGTCAATCAATTATTTAGTCTACTGAATCAACGAGAATTTTAGGAGAGTTAAATATGAGATGCAAAACTTTTTTCCCAGTACATACCAACCACATTTAAACTTCTCAAAATTAAGATTACTCTGCCGCGGCATATCGTTTCTATCGAAAGTGAACGAACATGTCATTCCTGGCAAAACAATTTATTGTTCTATTCAAATTACACCTCTATTCAATTAACTTAGAAACAATACATTATAATGAAGGCTCATTTAATTTCTAAGATCGACAATTAGCTGTGGAATTATTATGCAAAATAAAACTCTCATTTGTAGTTTAAAAAAAATCTTACTTCATTCGTAAAGTTTAAAAACTTGATTTAAGTAATTATTGTAATAATATTAGATATACACTTTGGTGTTTATAACGTTAACTTATATTCGCCTTCAGAAGTTATACTTCAACCAAATAACCTCTGATGTGTAACGTAACTATTTGAATATGTTGAAATAATAATGTCTGAAAGATTCAAACGTTGTTCTGTAACAAATAACTCTTTTCTCATATTGCAGCGATTTGTCTCGTTTGAAACTAATGCAGCGATTGCATCAGTCGGTTCATTTCAAGTTGAAATTGCACTCACGTATATGTGATGTTGGTACATGCGCAAAAGTGCATCGCGTGAGCCGGCCACGTATATTATTTTAATTTTATGATTGCCACCGGTGCTCAGTAGGTCGGGAATCAGGGGTGGATAAGGCTGGGAATTGTAATTTATTGACTCTATACATAGCCGCATACGTACCATGTTCTTAAACGGTATCGTTGATCGAAAAATACAGAAAGGGGATAAATTGAGAGTAGTATTTGTATTATGTTTTCATGTTCAGAAAATAATGCTCGCGATTAACCGTTCCTGATCTTTCGACGAATGTATGGAATTTGTACAAACAATGTTACAAAAGTATATTCTTCAATATTTTTGAAATTGGTTAAACATACAATTATTAATATATTTTTGATGAAGGTTTTATTAAGATATCAGTTGAGTAATTGACACTAGTTTTTTTTTCTTGTTTATTGGATGAAAGTCATCACTATTATAACTGACCAAGACTAAGACCGCAACCAAGATTATTATATTTAAATTTAATTATAGATCAATAATGAATAGAAAACTGTAATAAACTGAATTAAATTATAAGATTTAACTGTATGAAAGTTTTTATAAGTCTCAAACATCCATGTGTAAAAGCTATTTTTTTATTGACAACACTCTAATTCGATATTGACCTAGCGGGGACTGGAAGCCGGACCCCATCTGATTGCTAGGGTAATAACACTTACGGAGATCAACATATTTTTATAACAAGATGAGCCAAAAATGTATCATCGTATAAATCGAGGGAAATGTGTACAGGCAAAATATTCACTAAGTACAACAGCTATGGAGATAAAGACTGTTGCAATAATTCGGTGCCAAATGAAAATAATCGGACGATAGTTCCAACACATCGCAGCTGTGTTGGTACTCTGTACCTACTCGCCTACTTTGATGGATAGTCAAGATTATAATGCATCTATGATACATTTGTAATTGAGGAAGCTGAACGATAGACCAAACAAGATGATATGAATTGAGAAAATCCAAGAGTTGGTTGCATCATCATGTTGCACCGCGTACAACACCAATAAACTGAAGAATCAAATTAGCATGCCAAAATTTTTGACAACAAACTAGGTTTGATTTCAAATTTAATTATAAATTCAACAAACAAAAATCGCTGCCAATATAACATCGCGTTGCGTAGGTATAGGTAGTGAATTATGCCGATTTTATGTACAGTACACATGTATAAAAATATTAATTCAATTTCACACATATGCATATAATTTCTCATTTTAGAAAATTTCGAGGTTTTTGAATATGATTTTATTATTTAAAAAATAAAATATCTAATGAGGTTTTTTTTTCATATAATACAATACTAACTTACATTTTTTTTCAATTGGGTTCTGGGCCCGGCAATTTGAAAAAAAAATATTTTCTATTTTCTTCTCTATCTCCTAATAGTCAAACTTCGTAAATTTGGTTGAGTTTGCCAAAAGAGTTTTAACATTTGAACTAACAATCCTCATAGAATTTCCAATATTATGGAGCACTCAGGAAGCGGATATGCTTACCTATATAATACTTGTTATATGGTTTCTGATATTTCAAAATTCTGAATTACACGAATACGACAGCGAAATTCAGTGTGTACAGTTTCGTTGTGCGGTATTAAAAAAAATAGATTGATAAATTTCCTAAATAATATATTTTTTTAATATATTGTAAGTGTGTGGTAAATGTAAATTTTTTGCTATAATTATATAAAAAAACTTTTTCATAATGATAAAAAAGAAATGAGAAAAACTTTTAAAATTCTAAAAATAAATATTTTTTTAAATAGTGATTTTTATTTTGTTGTACTCTTTTCCCTTGTTTGACAATTATGTATATTCATGTAAAATCAACTGCCGGTCAATTTAATGTGAGAACTGTGGAAATAAAATGTGCATTTTTATAATACTGCACCCTCTGAATAATGTTTTAATTTTACACATATAAATGAAAAAGAGGTGTAAGTACATTCTAGTACATACAACAGGTTCCCCAGATGTCTGCATAATAAAGTCCGATAGATATTATGCATAAAACTATCAAGCATATTTATGAATATTAATTAAAAAAGGTCGTATGTAGAATGAGGTCTTATGTGTTGTTTAATTTACATATTAAATTTGGAAAAAAAAACTACAATGGTTTGATAAAATTTAAAAAAATATTGGAGGAATGTAAATAAAACATGTTTTTTACTCAATATTAAATAACTTTTTATTATGTATTTCTTTCTCCATTTATTTATTTTTCCATAGTAAGAGGGTGATAAAACTCTGGAAACTGATAAAGTAATAAGTAGGTAAATTTTATATAAACACATTTGACGTGAAACTGTCGATTTGAACTTTATTACCTTTAAAAAAATATTTAAATCTGTCGGTAATAAGTTATTATTGTATCTATATTAAGTTTTGTCTAAAGAAAAAATGTAGGTTATTTTTTTATTATTATACTAAGTGTTATCGACATCTGTATAAAATCATTATTTTACTGTCGAATGAAAATTAAACCTACACAGTTTATCATTCTTTCACGTACGTGTGTTTCTGCAGTCATTTTAATTTGTTTATTAGTGACAAATATATGAAAAAATCTAAATGATTAAATTTTCAAATGAAAGATTCACTCACTTAAAGACTTAATTTCAGTGTTATCCTATATCTATCTACCTGTACACGAGAGAAGATCAATAATACATATTTTTCATGTCAGCAATTTTAGTATTATTAAACAGTAATTGTAAATTTTACAATTTATTTTGAAGAAACTGTTAATAAAAAATTACTTTAGGTGCACATGTTTTAAAACTAATGAATCTGTTGCAATACATGACACTGGAACTAGCGGTTCATTTTATTTAATAAATGTATCTATTAAATATACTATTACTAAAATACATGCCTGAGAAATTTGTATGTTGTTTAACCCATATAATGGAGTTTGAACCATTCATCTAACTTCTATGGTCAGTAAAGAAAAATAGTGGCATAATGCTAATTATATTTTTCATAGGCATATGTAATTCTTGCTAAAATATATTAAAATAAAATAATATCCTATCAAGTAGAATAGTTTAAAATTAAGGGTCATCTTGAACAATTAACAAGTTTACCTAATATTAATTTAAAGCCAAGCTATTAAAACTCACAACTATGCATATCTACTGAAACCCACTTTTACATAAAATATTTATAGGCAAATTTTTTACTAATTCCACTTTTATTTTATATTATCAGAACTCATTTTACTCATGACAAACATTATCAACTGATGACAAGTATTAGTACAGATGAGTGTTTTATTTTTTTGAATATAATGCCTTTCCAACAAGTATTGGCAGTGAACTCCCTAAAAGTGATACAAAGTTATAGTTCAATCGTCTTGAATATTCGTTAAAATTCTGACAGTATTAATATGTTAGCTATTTCTATAAAATGTTTGATTTTTCCCTGTAAATAAGTACGCACAATGTTTGTTATCAATTATATTAATTTATTGATTGCATGAAATTCACGAGGAGAAAATTGTTACACGTAGCTGTCAGTTTATTTAATTGTTTTACTTTGTTGAATAATGTGTTGTTTGAATATTTTATTGCAGGTGCATGATTGAAAGAAATATAAATTGAAATGCATTTGTTTCTATTATAGTCAAACAACGACTACCACGAATGCCTAGATTTTGTGTGTGATTAAGGATAATTTGAATATAATGTACCAATTTATTATATTAATTAATGTTGCTTTAAGAAGCACGTCGTATATTCCTTGATCTTCAAACATGTACGATTGTGAAATGGTTTAGTGCGGATGTGAATGATTGATGTACATACAAATTATATAAGAACTGTGGGTAAATCATTAATAACAAAACAGATTTTTTTATTGAAAGTCGTTTATTCAAAAGATAGTATTAGAAGCGTTGTACAAATTCACAGTTTACCAATACAATCCACATGAAATGACAGGTTTAACAATATTAGAAAATGCCGGTAACAATTTAATAGATAACATACAATTAACAAAATTATTACGGAAAATATTTTAATTCACAAAAATATATACAAGAATATTGTCAATCATTTGAATAGCTACTAATTAATTTGTAGAAACTGACTGAAAACCAGATATAATTAAACCACCAAACGTGCACATAGTGACTATATTTTACATTAATTATTCGATATTTGAATAATTTAAATTAAGCGTTTATATAAACTATACACAAAAACTGGGCGAAAAATAATGAATCGAGGTATTTATTTAGAATACTGATTAACGCAATAATTTTGTAAATTGCTTATACTCACCGTTCTAAGCCTACGAAGAATATTCAACATTGCTAAAAATCCTATTGAATTTAAGATAACATTATTTCACCAGAATAGCAATGACAAAAAAACAATCGGAAATTAAGCTTATACAATATAGGAAACTAACTGTACAGGAAGAAAACGAGTAACACCCAGAATATTGAAACACAGAGCTGTTTTTGGAACAGCAAATGCACTGAAATATTACGTTCACCGAAGTTATGCCGCACAAACTGTATAATTATCATTACACATCCTCCACTGATTTGAAACAATAACTTTTTGAAAATATTAACAAATATTAAGGGCTTTTTGGAACGATTCTTTGTTAAAAATAACGATTGCAACATCGCCCTGCCCCTCACCGACCGTAGAACAAAGAATGAAACGGCAACTAGAGGCAACAGCGCACTGCGCGCCCCCCACCAACGATGGACGCGTCTTTCCCGAACTTAACCGAAGTGTTCCGGAAAGATTCGAAAGCAAATGCACGTAGTCAAAAACAGCAGAAGTGGGGATGAATCTATTTAAAGCAACGCGCCCGAAATATTGCATCAGTCCGTCAGACCGACAAGTCAAAGTAAAGAGGTTAGCTCGATCAGTTGCTTGATGCAGTGTTCGAGACAAAGGCCTGTCAGATAGCGGTCGATGTGTTAACCGGCTTTTTTTTTAATGTTGAAAGATTTGGCTTACCGGTTTGGTCTCACGGGGTTGCATCACAATCATTGATAGCTCCGAAGAATCAAAGACGTTCTTTTGCGAGTAGTGTCAGTGCGTGATCATAGTACAAAAAAGACTTGTGATATTTTAATCTTGAATTAGAACCCCTTGCGGGATTTAAATTTTTAAAAGTGTTTAACGTAAAGGACCTTGATAAAATGGAGGTGTTACCGGTTCCGAATCAATTTAACGTCGCCTTCGGGAATGATAAAGGTAAGAATCTTCACTTTTGTTTCTCCTTTCGTACAATTTATTATATCAGCTGTTCGGAAAAGAAATGTCAACGGTCTTAGTTCGTTGTATTTTGACGTCTTCCGGGGTGATTTTTTCTTGTTTCAGATTTTGTTATAAGTGAGTTATGTTTTATTATTCAGTGTGTCAGTGAAAAAGTAAAATTTTGTTATCGGAACATCATAAAGATTATCAAGGCCTTTTGGTAAGCCTTGTTACTAGGCGAATATTTGCCGGCCGGCTGTTCGTCGCGCAAGCGCCCTACTACCTCCTTTGTTCATTACGCACATTTACGGAAATATATTGCATTTCCGTGTTAACTTAATACTTTTTTATTTCCTCAGTTCAATAAAAAAATCACAGTTTCACATAAATTATCACGCTCTGAAGCGGCAAGTGTTCCGACTGTCAATATTCGGACGTGTTTTTTCTTGCTCAACAGCTGATCGAGCGGTAGCTTGGCCTACTAGCCCGTACAAACTCGAACACAACTTTTTCGAAGTTTGTCGATGTGAATATTTTTTTTTATAAAACTTAAACTTCACGTAACTGAAAAACCTATTAGATTATAATATATACCAGATCAGTATACAAACATAAATAATTTGATCTTTATTTTATTAGTCTCTTAATTAAATGTATACTTATTTATTTAGTACAATATAGTTAGGGAAAGTAAATTATTTGATTAAATTAAATATTTACATGAAAAACGAGTTTATTATTATTATAGTAAATAATAACGATTTTTTTCTTTTATCAACAGCAAATCCATGGAACTTAACAAGTTGCCCATCACCATCAGATGTAGCCCAGCTGTCGAGGCGTTTAGAAATGGAGTTGAGAGCCGTGAAGAGTGATCTGGCCTGTGCCGAAGTTCTCTTACCGGCGACTCTCCTACCTAGAGTCGCCAACGAAGCCCTTACCCTTGCAGACTGTGAACCTTGCGGGGCCAGAGGCTGCACACTCTTCATCCAGCTGGAGGGTTCGCAGGAGTGCAGGCGCATAGCTACTGTCAAATTGGACGATTCAACCGTCTCCACCTTTGAGCTTCACCTCACCTTGAAGCATGACGCTGGAAGTTGGTCCAATCTGCTGCCGCAGTTCCTCAAGTGAGTATTTTTTCTTATTGCACTATTTTATATCTTTTCATCACATTTAAAGACTTTCCCAACACATTATAATATATACGTTACTAATGTCTTTTTTCTCTTTGTCCAACAGAAACTTGGCGAGGGGCGGCACGATAGTAATAAGTCCTCAGTTCACGCTGACCAAAAAGAAGCTGTACCGTTCGTATCAGCAGGAGTGAAACCGGCCGTCCTCAATAGTCAGGCGACCATCGTGATAATCACTCACCACCATCTTCGCACGGCAGCATTTCAACATCCCATCAGCCATTCGGCAGACGACCCCCGGTGAAGTATTTCAAGAGTGTTTCTCTCGTTTACTTCGCGGCAGGTTTCCGAGCGCGAACATTATGAATATTATTTTTTACTGTTATCATTGAAGAAGCAAAAGGCCATCCGATGAGAAGTACATCTCGCCATTTCAACTCTTGTATGATTATTAATTGTAATTTTAATGTTGAATTAGTCTTTCACTTGTGAAAACGATCCGCCTCGCGCTTTGCGCTCGAGGTTGGACTCAACGCCCAGAGCGGGGCCCACCGCTCTGATCTCGTTCATAATTCAATCGCGAGGATTCTCTTTAATTTCTTCAAACGCATCTCGTCCTCACCGTCACCGTACCATTTCATCCACCCACCCGGGCCGAAGCGTAGCACGTTAACGCATCTCATGCAAATACTGACCCACCAAAAAATGAAACAAAGCAGTAAAGAGATGTCGAATTACTTTTATTCGAAGTGCGAGGCTCCGGTCTAATTTCTCCCAGTCCTTCCTTTCCCCGGAGTCCGCCCGGCGAGGTCTGGCGAGGCTCCTGTCCCCCTTTTCGCCTTCGCCGTCATCAAAATATTGATAAATACATTTCTATTGATACTTTTATATATAACTGGCGGTTTATAAATTCAAACTATAAACTCGCCCTGTGATAGACGATAATATGTCTCCGCTTGAATGTCTCCGGAGTGAAAGTCGATTTTCTCTCAAAGAGCGCGTTTCTTCCGTCGCGGGCGCCGTGTCCCGCGACCCGCCCCTGTTAAATTTCTCTTCTCGCCGCGGCGTCCCCGTGTTTCGACGCCGCGGCCGACAGTTTTCTCGAGGCGGTTTTCGTTCAGCTCCTGTCTCGACCGAAATTTTTCGACCACGACTGAACGAAGCGCGAGTGAACCCACTCGAAGAAATGTGTGGATGACGAAATGTAATTTTTTTATTTTAGTATGTCATATATATATTTTATATATTAAGAAAGCACAGCGTGATATGTAATGTTAATAAAATAGTCATGTAAGGGCGGAGCACCCCGCGATCTCTCCGCGGGGATCGCGCTCTCTCGGAGGAGAGAGCGGACATCCTCGTCGACGTTGTCGCGGTGCGCTTCCGCCGACTAGCTTTACTAAATACAAATCCTGAAAATTTCAGGATTTTTATATTATATATTTATGTAAATGTGGTTCTCTCTGGTTGCACCAAACATCGCAAGTTCTACTTCTTTATAGAACAAATAAGTCGTCACGTAACTCGAGGCGATACGTTACGCGATCGGAAGGGGGCACATGTTGAAATTAATATCTGTTTATTATTATTAGCTCTTAAAATTGTATAAATACAAAATGGAAAGTGATAGAACCAGCAGTGATAGCTTATTCGGTAACAGAATTCTTTGCCGATTTTTTTTGATTAACATTAAATCCTACGCCCTCGACTGAGGGACGTCCCAAAGATTACGGTGATATTTAGTAATTCGCGATATATTTTTTAATACTTAGCTTTCAAATTGACATTTTAATCTTTGGGATCCCTCGTTCGCGGTCATCTCGCTAGTTTTTTTTTCCATTTTATCAATACAAGTTTTGTATTTTGATCTCATCAATTCTTAGCATCTGTAGTCATTCGGAGGAGAGTACTCACGGTACTTATGTATAAATCTTCCTTCGTTAGTTTTTTGTCACAATTATTGTTCTTTGAATCGTCAAAATATTTGTGTTATATTTGTATTATAAAGTAACGTAACTTTCAAATTGTAGAGTATTTGACGAGTTGAAAGATGTTTTATTGCCTACTTATGTAAATGTGCGAATTTATCGAGAGCCTATATCTAATAAATATATATATACATATATATATTGTAACTGTTATGAGTAGTCTGTAGGATATTGTTTCCTTATGATTTTTATTTTGTTTCGTATTAAGTGTTAAATGTGAAAATATATATATGTGTGTGTATATTGTGAAAGCTCGTCGATTCGTTTAGTATGAATAGGTATATGAGAGGCTCGCGACGCCGCAGTCGCGAAGTGATGAAAATGTGAAGAGTCGATTGGCAGTTGTGAGAGAGACGTGAGGGCGAGGCGAGAGAAAGCCGGTTGACCGGTCGCAGGCTGGCACGCCGTGTCGTTCTATAACGAAACGGTTGCTTCTTATTTAGTCGTTAAGAATAAGAATCGATAAAAACATCATTATTTGTTCGTATTTTACTAGTTCGTACATTTTTTGTGATACTACTTTTATATGAAAAAAAAAATTAAATTTAACAAAGTAAGCAGGAGATTGAGTTATAAAAATTATATATTGAAAAAATCTATTTAAAGTTTATGCAATAAAGTATGGCCGTTTTTTGTAAAAAACGAGTTTTTTTCCCGATCGCTTCGTCCACACATAATATTTTGTTGCCACCGATTTTCTGTGTGGCGCATTGTATATCCAAAGAAGAGGTCTCCGAAAGGCCTCTTTCCAACGATCTCAATTAACAAAATACAAATTAATTTTAGTATATCAAAAGGCGAGTCATTTTCTATGTTTTTTTTTTGTTGTTTTCATTTCTGACGAGCATTTGTCGCTCATCCGCTGACACTGTGGTATCGGTAATATTAGACACTGTATATTAATATATCTACTACTTGTACATCACGAAAATTATATATAAATGTAAAAATTTTAATCTGTATAATGTTTCATGAATCTAAGTGTTGGTAGGGTCCAGTGTAACGCACAATACGTCACATAATCAACTCTTTTTTCAATATTAATACATATATAAATATATGGGTGTCCGTAATCGCAGCTGACTCGAATCTGTAGAGTGTTTATATGCTACATATATCTTCATATATAATGAATAATATACGTATTAGAAAAATATCATCACAAACAAAAAAGATTATATTCTTAGATATACATATAATAAACTATGAAATGACTGTCCTTTGAAAACAAATAAAGTATAAAGTTTTAAGTTTATATTTTGTTTTTGTATTTTAAAATAGTCGTCGGTGTGACGTAAGTCGGGGCGGGGCCCCCCGTATTTCGCGGGGGGACATAATAATTAGCTTTAGTTCGCGACTACTATAAATATTAGTATTTTTATGTAAAGTTATAAAGAATATAAAAAGCCCTGTGTGATAGTACGTGTTTTAATTATTTAGTAATGAGATGATTGAAGACGTACAAAATACATTTTACCTTATTATACATGTGTAAGTGTGAGGGGGGCGGAAGAGGGCCACCGTGGAGGGTGATATCTCCTCGGGAACCGTCTTTCGCTGATGTGGAATATCTCAGCTTTTTGTACTTTGTCATTATAAAATATATGAATGAAATTAATTTATCTAACAGGCCGTATTAAAATGTATATGTAAAAAAAATACAATGTGAAAAATCGATAAAAAATATTTAAAATCAATTAAAATGTCAAAAAAATTATATAAAAAAAAAACAAGTTGGGTGTCGACTTGCACCGGATTGTTCGGGCGAATTCGGCACCGCAAAAAGATATTATTGACAAGATATATGAAAATATATGAATATTGTTCAAAATGAAGCAACTCTTTCATTCAAACTAAACCTTCCCATCCTTACAATCCTGACCAAAGTGAAATATCACTACACTACTTAATAGTCTTTTTTTCTGGCGCGCCGAATTGGCCTCATATTATACTGAAAGTCTACAAACATACTCTTGTTTGACATATTGAACTTCTGTAATACTTCAAAAGAAGTATATTTAAGAAGATGGAATATCAAAAACCTCAAATTGGTAGATATCACACATCGCAGTTTACCAAAGTACATATACACAAATGAACAGTAAGTATAATAATTAAAATTCATAATAATGTTAGTACAAACACTAGTATCAACGCAACTAAAGAAGGAAAAGTTAGTAGACTTGATTGATAGAGTATGAATAATTCGTAATAAATATAACTGCTGCTTTATAATGGAGTTACTGTGCAGACCTTTTAGAAAATCGTACGCGTCCCAAGTGTAACAACTAAACCAAGGAAAGATGGTATTCTAACCAAAGCGAAATAGAAAGTAGCGTAATGAGCCAAGTCGTATTTAATATTACATTTTGGAATATTTAAGTTGTAAAATCATTAGTGATGATTTATGTTAGTGCCACGTTTCAAACAAAAATCGATATAATATGTACCAACTACCAATATAAATGACGATTGAATACAATTTAAAAACTTGTACATACTCAAAGCAGCAGTAAGATAATATGAAAAAATGTAATGAAATTTAAGAAATAAACTCCTCATTAAAAAATAAAAGCTCTGTTACATTCATTAATATTTTTCTGCAACTTGAAAAGTTGGATAACCAGACAGTAGTTACAAATAATAAATACAAAAATCTTGCATATTAATCATACATACTCAGTGGTGTAGGAATGGGTCCTGTCGCCCCCAATATTTCCTCTATTTTTGTTTTTCAAACACTTCTACTATTTTTATCTATAAACTAGGAGCTTTTACTACAGGTAGCTTATTTTTTTATATATAATATAATTTCTCGAAAAATATTGTATTTATTTTTGAAAATGCCGCCCCCAAAAATATGCCTCCCGGGGCGGTCCGCCCCCATATCACCCCCTTGGTACGCTACTGTACATACTGCTTACTATATTTTATCATAAAACGCAAAAGAAATTTAATATAACCATTTTAAAAGTTTGAAACAAAACCTTACGAAACTAGTATATCGAAGTACATATATATGTACATCTCAATCCACTTTTTATGCGATTTCAAAGTTATGCGGTTTTTTAGAAATGCAAATTTAAAAAAAATGTACTATTAACCAGGGGTGGGGAACGCATTCATTTTTCTGATTCGACATAAGGCCGCAGTAAACATTGACTAGAGAATCTTTGGCCGGAAAAAAGGATTTTCAAATCCAAAATGTGCAGAATTTTAGAATTGGTCAGAAGGCCGCACCAGGATAGCCAAAAGGCCGCAGGTTCCCCACGCCGGATACACAGGATAGAATAGAGAATGAATCATTAACACCCACCGATATTTGGAAATAAATACGATTTTGGACTGTTTAAATCATGTTACATCTGCCATCGCTGAATTAAATTCTCCTACTTTAAATTCATGCTGGAAAGCAGTGTGGTCTGGGTGTGAAACTATTGAAACATCGATGGTATTAATTAAAATTATTGATTTAATCAAGAGCTTGAAACCTTTAGCGAAAATGATATCGACGAATTACTTATGGATAATGCTATAAGTGACGATAAACAAAGAACCAGAAAACGATGACGAAGTGGAAGAAATTCCAGTTCCTCTCACTGCGAAAATAATTCAAGAAGGTCTCCAACTTTGCAGTAAATTAAAGAATCATTTAATTCTAAATGATTTAAATTCCGAACGCGTATTTAATTTTCACGAGAGTTTAAGATATTGTATTATAATTGTATAACGAACTGCATAAACAATTAGTCACCGAAAAAAGAAAATCCAAACAAACTTTGATCACTAATTTCATTGTCAAAAAAAACCAACACATAACGATAGTGTGATTGACACTAATTCCATGCGTAAAGAACTATCGTCTTTTGAAATAGATGCGCATACTATTTCTTCCGAAAAAGAGAGTGATTTCGAACCACATACAAAACGCACATACGGTCATACAGTGACGATATTTATACTTAAAATGTTACTAAAGTGAAACAATAACGAACAATTTTATTTTTTAATAATATAAAGGTAAGTAATTTTACGCCGTGTTTTCTCTTGATTTTTCCAAATTTTTTTTTTGCGATTCTGGGTATATATATTTTAACCCGCTGTTTCAAAGCAATGCGGATTTTAAAATTCATGGAACGTATCCCCAATTTTTCTATGGAAGTCAAGTATTTTTTTATGCGATATATCGTGGAACGCATCTACCGCATAAAAAAAGGATTGACTGTACACGAGTATCGAAACAAGTATTTTGGATTTACAATAACTTTTTCACTGTTTATAGCAATGTATCGAATACAAGTCTCCCTCCTTAGTCTAGTCCAGTGGTTCCCAAACTTATTGAAAAAAGTATTCCAGAAATATGGGTAAGGCGGCAGTAAATATATTCGTCTATTTCAAAAGAAGCATTGGTACTCCTCATTCCATTTGTGAATTTCTATCTGATACGGCATTACCTCATCATTACCTATCTGATGCGGCATTTTCGTTATGACTTTTACTAAAAAATAAGCACAGGTCATTCCTTACAACAGGGACTTTTTTATTTTTCATTTAGCTCAAAAAAAAATGTATCAGTATGTAATCAGTATGTTAGTGTTTATTGTGATAATATATAATATGTTTTCACAATCTGCAACAGCTTAGTGAATATTTTGGCTTAAATTAGTAAAATTTAATTATTTATTTGAAGAAAAGAATTCCAAATAAGACATGTGTTATTATGGTCACCATTGGAGCTTAACAGATTGTGTCCAGAATACGTTTGATTTTGTTAAAAACCGTGTTCAATTCGTTAATATGAGTAAAATCTGAACCCAGAGTAGTCTATTGGTATTGAGTAAATCTCACAGGAGTGCTAAGTGTTACTTTTCTTTCGGTCGGCTCCTAACATTATTCTTATAAGAAACTGACTTCAGAGTTTTTCAGCATTTTAAATGCGAAATATCATTAGATATGTGCTTACAAAATAATTCGATTTTCGTATTTTATCATATATCATTTAAAGGGAAAGATAAAATAATAGTTTTCGGAATTGAACAAATTTTCTTTGCGATCGATCGATGGGCATCATCGGATTAGCGTAGGTATACATACATTCAGGGTTTTGGAGTCGTGGTGTTTTGTATGGAATCGACATAGATAGAAAATGGGGACTCCGACATCTTTTTTTTTATTATATTAAAATGAAAAACGTTACGTGTTGAGTAGATATTATACTTATTAGAGGTCTGCACAGGCCCGGGCCTGGCCCGCGGGCTCTTACCCGACCCGGCCCGTGGGCCGGGCTCGGGCGGGTAAGCGCAATTGAGAGTCAGGCTCGGGCCGGGCCGGGCTTTGGAATTTGGGACCCTAGTCTGGGGAAAAATATAGCAAATAGATGATTTCAAATTTCTCGGTGAGCTTAAAAAATAAAAAGGACTTTCGGAGATAATCTGGGAAAAAGTATAGCAAATCGAGGATTTCAAATTCCTCGGCGAGCTAAAATAAAGAGTTTCGGGCTTCGGGTCGGGGCCGGCCAGGGTCGGGCGTGAGTTTTTCGGGCTCGGACCGGGTAGTTTTGTCCCGTGCAGACCTCTAATACTTATATTATAGAATATAAAAACTATATTACAAAAATTTACACCTTTTTCAAATCAAAATTAGAGTCGGACCATTTGTAGATACCGTGTGTTATTTTTTCACTGCTCCAACACCATGTATAACTATAATAATTATTGTAATATGAATATTAAAAAGTGTGTCTACGAATTCCTTAACAAAAATACACACATTCTTCACTAATAGAATCTTTGTTACTTAAAATTACATGCCTTACTATTTTAAACAATCCCCTATTTATCCCTCATAAGAGGCGGTAGGTAATAATTAAATATTGCATAATTTATATTTACGTTATATATCAAGGATCCTAACCGGTCGATCACAGGACAAAATTAAGTCTATCTTAATTGTGTTTAAATAATTTAAAAAAAAAAAACGGTCTTCGTGTGTATTTTATGTTTATGCATATTAGAGGTCTGCACGGGCCCGGGCATGGTCTTCGGGCTCTTACCCGGCCCGGGTTCAGGCGGGTAAGTGCAATTGAAACTCGGGCTCGGGCCGGGTCAGGGTAAGGAATTTATTCTTCAGAAAAATATTTCAGACTATGTTCGTGTCATAAGTCAGCCATGATGATTTTAATTATTACCCGTTCTATAGAGAATCGTGAATTGTTTTAAATTTGTAAAAAAACTGATTTCTTTCGGTCTGTGGAGTATAAATACGGGCTTCGGGTCGGGTTCGGGTAACAAGTGTGGTATTAGATTCGGGCCTGGGCCGGGTAATTTTGTAAAATTTCGGCCCGTGCAGACCTCAAATGCTTATATTAAACTCTATTTTGTATTGTAAAAATAATGTTTTAATATTGAAGTACTACATAAATAGGATATATGTATTCATAAGATTCGCATTAGGAATCGATCGTTGTGAAACATTTAAATTAAATGTACCTACCAAGCTCAAAAAGTTTGGATTGTCTCGGTTATATATTATATATAATCTTGCACTTAAATATCGCAGTAAGAATATGCCTGGCAAATTTTACTTGTATTTAAAAGAAATTCTTATGTTGCGTAACATTAATATAATTTGTATGGTTTTCTTTTATAACTTTGGGTTTGCACGGCACATTCCTGCTAATCAAAATCAGTTTTTTTATTTCTATAATATAAAGTACAAAACATTTATTTAACAAAACTTTATTTCACTATTCCCGTTAGAAATTCCAAAATTACTAAATGAAAGTAAAACCATTCTTCCTTCAGTATAAGATCCCTATCCTTGATTTCAAACGTTGCATGTGTGAATGTTGTTACTTCTGGTGATTTCTTTCATCTAAAAAGAAATTGAATTGGCCAAATTCATAAATTGGAGCTCTAAATAATGGAAAACGACACATTTTTATCGATATTGATATTTTTCAGCTTGATTATAATTTAAAGTTTTTTACAGTTTTAAACTCAAATGGAAATTTGACTTTTTACGACACAGAGCGTTACTATCCGTGAATTTCATGAATCGGCGAGTTCCGATCATAAAATCTGCCATTTAATCTTTTGGAAACAACTGTAATGACAGAAAATTACGTCATCATCAGGCATCGTGATATTCTCGTAAGCAACTTCAATGTCCGAAATCAAAAAATTACCTGTTTTGGTTTTTGACAAAAGCATTTAACACTGAAATTATTATGTATGTATGTAGTCAAAGTAATGTTATTACTTGAGTGAAACAAAATTATATTTAAGTACCTCCCAATCCCGCAAACTCTAAAGAGATTATTGTGTATTAATATTATTTACAGTCGATAAACGCGGAAACGTAAGAAGTTTCTCTGTGAAGACTTAACAAAGTTTATAACAGAACAAAGGGATAATTGAATGAAGTTCAAAATTAAGAAACTTTGTTCGGCGCAGATGCCTGCCAGTTTTCTTTCACTGAAAATTCTCCGATTTTAAGTTTCCTCCACGAAATTTTCGGCTATATGAGATTTTCGTTGTAATATCATAATACAAGTTTTTGCAGTTGAAAACAATAAAATTATTATTATAATAATGTAAGTCGGTATAGGACATAAACTGACAAAGCATCTTTGCTTTTGTTCACGGATACTGTAAATTAGATTATAACAAAAGTTGAAGTTTTATTGTAGGTATAAATTGTCTGTTTTTGATGAATAAAGTATAAATAAACTGGGTTTTGCTGAACGCGTAAGCACAACTAGAAACTGATAATAAACACATCAAGGTTTGACATTTTTATAAGACACCGTTTTATTGTACTCATTAAAAAATAATGTTTTGTAATTTCTAATGAATATTAGGTAAAATGTTTTCTTTTCAGAAATTAAAATTACTCGCTAAAAATGTTCAACTTTCATTTTTATTGTAATTTAATCATGGTGTGAGCGAGCGATTCGATATAGATAGCGATAAGCTATATACTGGACCATTCCGAATCAAGTATTATTATTTTATCAGTCTCTTAAAAGAGAGGTTGAATGTCTGACTTGGTTGAAAAAAAAATATAATCTTTGGAAGCAGAAATAGTTAAAAGTGGACCAAAGACATTATTTTAAAGGACGATATAGAGGTTATGCGTAAATTAATGTTTTTTTACCATTTCTGCTCTCAAAGTAGAGCATTTGGACTCATTTCAACAGATTCAAAACGAAAACCAGGAGTTAGTTAACAATTTATACTGTCTATTCGAAAAAGGTTAGAAAGCTGGTTAAACGCTACATTTTAGGGATCGAATAAGAGATGAGTGTGGATGGATAAAAAAATCACATGCCTCGATTTGGCAACTTAATGTAAGCTCACGAGCGTTGAGAACTTAATATTTAAAAATCGTAAAGCGAGGAGGAGAATTCCTCGGGTCTCCGCGAATGTTTAAATTTAGATGTAGCAGTTGTTGAAGCAATTCGGTTTTATTCTAATAGGCAATAACAATATGTAATAATAGCCTGATTTATTAATATTTTTCATGTAATAATAATTGTTCCCGCTTCATGCGTCATGTAGCATTACTATTTACTATGCGGTGCGGCTTCATTGTCGACCGCGATGCTAAATTATAACTGCATTAGGTGATACGCTTTTGGTTTATCTAATTACCATACAATCTAGCATTCCTTCAACATTGTTTTATAGAATTCTTGGGAGCTCAGACTCATTATTTCTAATTGTGAAAATTTTATCCGCGCAGTCATTTTTTTAATCGTAAATGCGAATTTTCCCATGTGTCTTGAATAACGTATTGTGCTGGGTCATGCGTGGTAAGGTAAGGTAACGTATGACTGTGAAAGACTAGAATTATTATGCCAAATATTGAAAGTAAAGGAACGCGTCAGCTGATCTGTTTTCAAAATATATCAAAGAACAAGTTGAAAGAAAAGAAATTGAAAATGAATGGTCCAGGTGAAATGCTCGCGATGAACGAAACCCGATTGGATTATTATAGAATTCGAAACAAAAAATGTGATTAAAAGTCAAAAGAAATCATAAAAATAAAAAAACCGTATTATTGAACATGTTTCACTATTTAAGTCAGGCCTGTAGAGAGCTCATTTAATTATCCTCCTTCGTCGAGCAAACCTGGGCCTGATCATGAATCGTAAAAATTGCATATTTAACATCATTCAAGCTAATTAAAGGAACTTATTTAAAAATTTGCGATGTTGTGTAATTTTATCAATGAAACTTTTATGTACCATTAATAATGAGAGCAATGGGGACAAAAACGGCAGTCATCGTGTGAAGCTGGCAATTCCGCATGTATGAAGTTGTTAGCTGTTTTAATTTTAATATTGCTCTAAAATGTAATTTTTTGTGAACTTAAACCGAGTTTGTAACAAGCGCGGCAAATTACATAGTCCTGTAAAGCAAACACGGCAGTTACGAAGCGGATTTCATAAAACAATGTGAATTGTATTAAAATAGCATGATAATGAATTTTTAACGAAACACAACGATTCAATTGATTTGCCAACATTTTCGGATTTTGAAAACTGCCGCGTTTGTTTCCCGAGCCCTCTTATATACTCGGAAAACCATATGTAGACTATTGACGTTGTTAGAGTATACATTTCTCTACCCTTCTCATATCTGAATGCTTGGGGTCAAGCGGTTGAAACCGGTCTCATTTTTATCTCGCGTTTTCTTAAAAGGAGGTCAAGAGAAGATATCACAATACCGGAATAATCAAAACCGGGATCCCGGTAATTCTGGTGTTTTATCAATACCGAAATACCGGTTTTGAAAATGCAATTTTACTGGTATTTCGGTATCGAAAATTTACGAAAACCTAATTTCGACTGCTTAGAAATCACCACGTATTTTAATAAAATTGCTCACGACCAATTAAAATATTTTAAATCTGCCAAGATGATCCTGATAATGCTCGTTTTGAGCGATACCCGTCCCGTCCTGATAATGAAATTAGCACAAATGTATACATTACAAAAAAAAAATGCCTTTCAAGTATTGACAGTGAACACCCTAAAAGTCATAATAATTTAATTTATATAACTTATAATCGTGTACGTAATGTATTAAAAATAACAGACTTTCAGTTTATTCATTTATTAAAGCATTCCTTGAGGACAAATTATAATTAAAAAAAAGACCACGTATTTTTAATCAAATCTATAAATAGTTTCGTTTCACATGTGTCAAAATAAATAAATATTGTATTTCAAGACGAAAATCTATTTAACGCCATCTGTTTAGTATGGGTTAAAGGTTTACAAAGGGTGAAATTTTATTGTTCAATTGCCCTTTTAGACCCAACCCGCTTGGGCTCATGCAATACCGTCAAAGTCGTTACCATAACTCGAATGAAGCCCGATTAATAATTGATTGTTTAATTTACAATAAAATATCGACCGTTTATATTGGAAAGTAAAGTCTAAATATTATGCATGAAATATAGCTTAACCCTCAACGTATTTCTTTCATATAATAAAGTATGACACAACAGGTGTGAAATTGACTTACTTACCCGAATAGGTAATCGAATTTTTTTTCTAACGATTGAATTCCTTGTTTATTATCGCCGTCCGATCCACCGGAAGACAGTGCTCGTGGACATCTAGAATATTGGTAAAAAAAAGTCCACTTAGAATCCATAAGTTTCAGATTTGATTCCCGGCAAGGTCATATTTATCATGGATTTGTGTGATCTTTTTGACGAATAATCAATTAGGTATTGTTTTTAAGAACACTATGAATGCGAGACCAAATAAATGATCGGAGTTTCTCTGTATAATATTCAGGGGTGGGCTGGAGGGGGCTCGGGGGGGCTCGCGCGAGCCCCTTGTTAAATTTCGGCGCGGCCGGCGAGCCCCTTGTTAAGATAAGAAAATCATTCGTCTTAGATCAAATCAACACATAACTGCAATTTATGTGGATGGTTAAATTTTATTATGAAACAAGAATTAGTTACCCCTTATTTTTTTCATTCAGCATTGTGGGCTTTCGTGCCAGGCCTCATGGGTTCGAGTCCCAGTACGAAGCAGCATCTTTTCGATC
Organism: Himalopsyche anomala; assembly: GCA_031772345.1. Classification (NCBI taxonomy): domain Eukaryota; kingdom Metazoa; phylum Arthropoda; class Insecta; order Trichoptera; family Rhyacophilidae; genus Himalopsyche; species Himalopsyche anomala. Next base: position 23,237,820 of record CM062822.1, on the reverse strand, counting down.
GATTTTCTGTTCGAAGGTATGGGTGTTTGTGATGTCTAAAAATTCCCCCCCTACTCTTCCGATCCTTTGAAAAAAAACTTTGGTTGAGATACCTTCATTAGGAGGCCATATGATCGACATTGGGAATGGACCGGGATAAATAAATAAAAATTAATACGATTTACCGAGCCCCTTGTTAAGATATCGGCAGCCCACCGCTGATAATATTATATATTTTCATACATGTAAAACCTGTTAAGACTTACTCAACTTAATTATCAGTTACAAGTTTTTCATGTTATTATAAATTTACCATCTTCGTGAATCTGCCTAGAGATAAAAAATAATTATACTTGGATGTTTTAATAGGTGAAAAATTCCCAACCCACAGCCTGTTTGTTATTTTTTGTGGCCCTCTGTTTTTTTTTATCTCAAAAATAAAATATAGTTAGTATAAGTAGCTAGATATTTTAAAAAGTAAATCATTGAATTAAGCATTCAACATACGTAAGCTAGCTTTTTCGTTGATGATGCAGAATAAATCAATTTATAGAAATAGGTTAACTGATGAAAATTTTGATTTGATTTTGCTGCTCATTACTACAAATCATCGGTGGGCCGCCAATAATTTAACAAGGGGCTCGCTTAATCTCAAATCAATTCTAAGTGTTCTGGGAAAGAGTGAATTTTTTAATACTCCTATACAATTATATACAATACATAAATGAGCAATCGATTGTTATTTAATACACTTATAATATGTAACAATATACAATTTACCGTAAACTTATCAATATAAATGGCTAAAAATGTACTACTGTGTATACTGAAGTTGTCTTAGATAATATGTAAAAGACAAAAATTGCAGTTATATACTAATTTGATCTAAGAAGATTGTTTTCTATTAAATTACCAAGGGACTCGCCGGCCTTAGTAAAATTTAGCAAGGGGCTCGCGCGAACCTCTGCGAGCCCCCTCCAGCCCACCCCTGCTACAAATATTAAGTCAAATTACTCAAAATACTGAGATCGCATAATTTTTGAATTATACATATAAAATGCATACCGAAATATTTTACAATATTTTGTTTACAAATTCTCTTCTTACACGGTTTTTAAATAACACGGTCAAATGGAACCTTATTTGGAACCTTAATGTAACCTTATTTGATAATGGAACAGTTTTTTTTACACGGCTGTCTTACATTGGTAGAACTACCCCCACCTGCTTTGTATATTATGTTATGTATACACAACATCTACCTCTATGCTATGTTAAATTATCTATGACAGTTTGTAACAATAAACCTTTCAACCAAACCGATATCCTTCTCTCCAAATCTCCTCAGATCAAATCGAGAGTTGAAATCGAAAGGCCGACGACTCGGTAGAAACTTCGCGATACTCACATCGTTATCATTTTGATTAATAAGATTAAGTGATTTATTTACAAAGTGTAAATTATGTATATGGAATGAAGTTGAAACAACATTGAATTTAAATTAGTGTTTTAGTAAAAATATATCCATAACAATTATATAATTTAACCCCAAGTTAAGGTGGCTAGAGATATTTAAAAAAATATACATATTTGAGTTGATTTTTTATATTACCGAACAATTTTCTAGTCGCTTTTTTCTTCGCTTTCACATCAGTTGAAATTATAAATCATAATAATAAATTTATACTATAATTATAAATAATATAAATGTAATATATTTTAAGGAAGTCAATAAATTTATGCATGTATATTTGAACTGAATTGCATCATTTTTGTGGTATATTCTAAAATTAACGATCTTGTTATAAAAGCCAACTTTGTGAAAACTTATGATGCATCTAATCTTGATTGAATCTTTTTGATACTGTAACTTTTCCTCGGAGTTTTGCTTTCACGAACTACTGATCGACGTTTAATTAACGCGAAACGTGCAAAAAATAGCGTGAGCTTAGTGTTACAATATTACACCACCCACATCATTAATTATAATACCGCAGCACCGCGCTGAGCAGACGTTCTCAAAATATTTATCATAATAGAATAACATCGCTAAATTTTTCAAATGAATTATACAAGTTTATAGGCTTTAAAGGTTCGTGTTCGTACAACAAACGTTGTTCGTTTAATAAAAGGCTATGATATAAAATAGAAGGTTTACTTTTTTTATCGTTACTTTATCATGACATTAAATGATATTGATGGTGTTCTTCATTGAATAAATACATATACAGTATCCAAGAAAGTATTGGGAATCGATTAATCTATCACGGAATGAGATTTTGTTAACTTACGCTGCAATACGGGTATTTCACAATACTTTTCAAAAATACATAAAACCGAATTAGAATTAAAAAAGCTGCCATAAAAATTTGAATATCAAAGACTTTTTTTTATCTCTTCTCACTCTGATAAATTCATACAAATTTAATTTAATAACTTTGTTCTTATTCCACTTATTGTGTTTTGACACGTTTGTGACATGTTTTTCGCCTCTTTACGAATAAACTGACTGTAACACAATATGTGGAATAACTATGTTATCATCAAATTTAATTCATCATAAAAAATAACGTTCACAAAGTAATGGTCGAATCTATCAAAGATATGTGGTAAAATCGGTTATGGAAAGATAATCAATTATTGCTAATTAAAATAATTAATGCTCTGCTAATATCATTTTATCTATACCCCCCTCCTTATAGTAAAACGAGGTTAAGCGATTTTACTATAACTAATTTTCGTTAATAAACCTCTACTTCGTCACTCATTTATATGTATTTAACAGTGCTAGTGGACTTCACTTTGAAAGAAATCACTTAAAGAAAAATTACGCAGGATAAGTTTATAGCCATGTATTAAACAATTTTGCGTTTGTATTGTAGTAAAATAAAATAAAAATTATCAGAAAATGGTTATTTATTTATGCGTAGGATTTATTATAAATAAAATGCAGGGGAAAAAATCAGTACCGCCTGTCTTTGTATAAGATTATTATCATTGTAAATTGGAATTTATTTTTATTTAACATTCGCCCGTCTCGTGACGAAGCTCAAAAAGAAGTTTATGATATGATGTTTCTATATGGAAGTTTTGTGCTTGTAGAAAAACATAAATTTGCCATCAGAACAAAATTTGTTGCCGTCGCAATGTAGCTTCGTAAAAAAATAGGCAGGATGGTTTTAAAACACGATATTTATAGTCCCCGAGCTTTACAAAATGGTGAATTATAAAGCTTTTTAATCCGATGAGTAACAACAGTGCTGTCAAAACTTACTGCCGCAGTTTTCTCAGTGGAGTACATGATATTTTCTTTATGCATGCTCAACTTTTACACAAACTTTTTGATAAATGAATTATTGTAAGTTGTATTTAATCGCTTAATGCCTAGATCTTAAAATTAAACTAAAAAAATAAATTTACTTAATTTGACAATGACTTTCTTGCGCTTGCCAACTAGACCACAGCGGGCGACAAAAAGTAATGTTTCATATATATGTTAAAATAAAATTTGTATTGCTTAATATATTATAAACTAATAAATCTACTTCGAATATTGGATAATAAAATCGAAGTCGAATCGGTCTTCTCTTGGACGCTTAAAATAATAGTTATTAAAATATATAAAATGAAAATAAATCGTTCGCTTTTCTTATATTTGTAAAACGAGTTTTTTTCAACACCGAATAGGGAAATAGCCACGTAAGATGGATGGATGTATTCGAAATACTTAGATGTTTACTTCGATGATTATTGAGATAGCACGTCACTGTATTCCGTAGCGAGGAAAAAAACTGTCCATTTTAGAAAAGGGTTGAATGGCAGACGAGTAAATTTGTAGCAAATATGCAAATTAGCGCTATTTAAATGTAAATAGGCATTGAACGGCGTTATCAGCGGGCGGATGCGAACCTGGGAATTCAAGTTCGGACGTTTATTATATTTTTACATAATTTATGGATCGATATGGCCATTTGAATATTTCACATAATAGTTTTTTTTTGTATAGCGGCGAAGATTAATAGACTTGTTAATTAATTTAAATTTACAAGTGTTAAGTAAGTTGAATTACGTATACATTATCAAAACAGTAAGTGCCATGGATAGACGCATTTATTTTTAAACTGTATGATTACAGTACTTTATAACGCTATATTTATTTCTCACAGTGGTGGATTAAGACCTTGGGCGGACCCAGGCGCAATTAAATTTTGAGGCCCTGTTTATCAGATAACTTATAAGCATTGCAAAATTCCATGTAAAGTAAAAAAATAATCTAGACTGAATTTAAGATGTATGGGTTATTTATTATATGAGCTATTTTGAGGCCCCTAAGATTCGGAGGCCCCAAGCCGCCAAGGTAATCCGCTACTGATTTTACAACATTTAGTAATAATAATTTTAGATTGAAGCTGCTTAATGATTCTGTATAGATACATTTTACAATGAGGTAGTCAGTTGGTAATAATTCTGATAATATAAAAGATAAACGTGGAAGGTGCATACAAATACTGAGCTTAAATATCATTCAGTTAATCAATGCGATTGTGGTATAATATTTGGTTGTAACATAAGTATCAAATGTTATTTCAATATACTTGAATTTAAAGATTTCTATTTGAGGGCACATAGGTCATTTAGAGTAAACTATTTCTTCTTCATACATTTATGCAATTCACTTTCAATTTATCAAACATAAACGATCTATAATCGATTAATAACTTGCTTTCGATAACAATTTCTCTTTTAACTCTCGCGGCTCGGAGACTAGAAAAATACTTCTCTGCCGATGGGGGTCGTTTAGGGACCCCAGTGGTTTCCTCATTATTGGCCTTATTCTTATGATTTTAAAAAAAAATAGTCTAACGGCTTTAAAATATCTCTCTGCATCATTCCTCATACATATTTTTTTTTATAAAAATCCGTGTTTTTTTAATAAATAATCATATTTTAAGTTGCGCGTAAAAAAGACGTCATTCCAGTACAAATATGAATTTGCTACTGACGCGTTCAGCCCAGTTATCTTACGAACGATCGCTGATAAGCGGGCGCTTATCTCGTTATCGCATTATTACGTTATTGCGTATTTATATAAACTATAAAAGGTCCAAAAAACTATGATATAAGAATACCTTAATTATAAACATTGTATCACCCGTATTAAAATAGATATTTAAGAAAATGTGGGTATTGGGGTCGCATTTCTTGAGCTTAGAACCGGAAAAGTTAACATATTTTCTTGCAGTAATATATTTAGTAAACGAATAACCGTCTCTGTAAATTGTTAAAATACTTGAATTATAAACCAATCGTCAAATTTACTTCCTCTTTTACTCTTAGAAAGCCTTTTAACTTCCTTCACGTACCTTTTTCGTTAACATAATTTGGTAATAGTTTTCTCGTAGACATACTATATGAAAAAAAGACAATTGTATAATTATGAAAATAACCGGCACCATCTTTAATTGATAAATCACAAATACGGTTTTGCTTCCGTGATTATTTATTACAATAAAAATAATATCTTTGGCAATTTCGGTAAACAAAAGTACTAGATTTAAATCGTTCAAATTATGTACATTAACTCAAGTTTTGTCACTATTGACCCGGGTTTCGCCTTTCGGCATCTCCAGGCGTTCAAGTGCACGGATGAACTTAAACTGTCTTGAGATACCGAAGGGTGAAACCCGGGTCGTAAGTGACGAAACTTGTGTGTATGTACATAATTTGAACGGTTCAAATTTAATATTGAAATTTCACCAAGCACCTTCAGTCGAAATTTTAAATTAGAACAAAAGTATATTTGTTAGTCCTGCATGGATAGTTAAGGGCCTAAGCGACTCAAGATCACCGTCGAATTCTTATTCAATGTTTTTTAATGCTATTCAAAATAATTGGATAAATAAAAATATAATTCTTACTTAGTTTAGATAGACATTAAATAATTAGTCATCGAAGTACGTTTTGTACACACTTAGTTATTTAAAAAAAAACAATAAATTATGAAGTAAATTGAATTGAATGACAATTGACAATCTGACTATCCAAATTATTCTTTTTTCAGAGAATAAATAATCGAGCAACATTTTAATATAAAAGGGGTGTTTATTTGGAATGTACACTTTGTTTTTTGTAATAATCATAATGAATGTATAATCAGGTGAAAACGGAAGTGTGGTACGCAATGTATAAATGCATCTCAAGTCTTACGCAACATTATTGTTTATACAAATGTTTTGTGAATTCCACACCATTTTTTTTTTTGAGATTAGCATCTTTATTTCAAAGTCAGTTACCTCCATAAAAACTAAAAATTGGGTCTAGTAAAAATTTCAAAACTTAAAAAAATACGAGATATACCTGCTTGACCATATTTTGAAAATTATTATTAAGCAAATAACATATTGCTTAGTAGCGCACACTCGTGTTTCCAAATCAAATTGATTTTATGAAAATTTTATATTCTGTGTAAGGATGGAAAAAGCGAATACGAATAAAAAACGATAATTATATCTTTTTATAGTAAACATAATTTTTTGCTTGATTTTAAAACCATTCTTCTAGAAATAATTTTATCCTTACAAAAAACACGAATGTTTTCATTATTGGTTTTCTTCATAGAATAGATAACGTTAATTTTAGAAAATTATTTGTTTCCATAAAACATGTTTGAATATTGGTAAATCTAGTATACGAAACATTCTTGGAAATTCATTATTTAAAATAAAATTGATCGGTTGTTTGTATTACGTGTAGGTATATGAAAATGAACAATTTGATTATATGAAAAAATGGTTAAAATTTTCCACTACAAACAGTCATACAATTCTAATAATATATTCTGAACGCAAGAATAGAACTTTGAATAAATTATAGATCGATTTATCGTCGGCCTGGAGTACAAATCTCGTAACTCCCAAAACAACAATATTGGATTAAAATATCAATGTAATATTTTTTATTTTTATCTTAAACCCACAACAAATTAATATCATAATAAAGTTGACTTCATTGATTAATGTAAGACGACAGCTTTCTATTATTATTAATAAAACTATTAAAGTAAATATAAAACTATTTTTACAAAAAACCTAATAAAATTATGTGAACAACCAGGGTCTCTGAGTACACGGATGAACTACATACAATCAGTGAACTTGAATTCACGAAAATACCGCATGATGAAACCCGGGTCGATTGTGAATTGTGACACAACTCATAGAAGTCTAGACAATTTGAACGATTCAAATTTGTTTTCATATATATTTATAGTTCATCTAACACCATCAGTCGATAATAATATTTTTTTTATCACATTCAAGAAAATGTTGTTTATGCAGTAAAAAACTATCAGTATAATCCGGCAATATATGACACACTATATTTCTTAAAAAATATAATAAGATTTGCAATAGATTTAAAAGTATAGAATTATGGTATCTAAATCTTTTAATCGAATTTATGTTTACTTCAAGAAATGTATTTTCATTAAAACATTCTGATTAATAAATCTGTTTTTTACATCTTTTATTACACTTTTTTACATAAGCCGTGTTTAATACTCTTCATTTGTAAAAAAAGTTGGAATTCCAGTATATAAAAAAAATGATGTTTTTATGTTTTGATTTTAGTTCTAGTCATTCTGAATTTTAGACTTCACAATATTATTCTTTAAGCATACGTAAAAAACGACTCGTATATTTTAAAAAAAAAGCAATTGAAATTATTCTTTAGTTGTACCACGTATGTAGATATATTTGAGCAGTAAATATACAAACAAAGAAAACTAAAAATAGCTCTGAAACATTTTACCAAAATACTTTGATTAGTTACACGAGGCTATGGTTTGTTTATTATATAAATTAGCAAAACTTGCTGTCATTACCTACATCTCTATCGGTTTTAAGTCATAATTGTTTGCTTAAAAACCTGTAATGTTTAACATTAATTTGATAAGTTTTAACTTACACATTGGAGAGAAAATGGGGAAAAATAATGAATGGCATTATCATCTTAGTGTCAATTGAGTTAGTCTTTCAGTGGCCGCTTCGATCCTGAGCAACTGGTTTACTATTTATTATTCAACTATTTGAACAAATATTGACTACTCTAAAAACAGTAGAAGAAGAGAGTTATGATTTTTTAAATAAATATCAGGCTGTAGATCTTATGATACATTCGATTATTGACTTCATTATTACTGTTATCAGTAAGAAATACACAGCCGACAATCACTATGCCACTCTAATACTTATACGAACATAAGAACTTGGTTATACTAGAAAAATCCGGGTGAAGGGTGTCTGTTTAAGCCAAACGTCCGTTTTATAACATTTTTTTTTATTTAAAAACCAAACGATGAGTTTGATTTTCATTTTTAATCAAAACTTATTGCATGAAGTAATAAATACAATAGTTCTTTTCGAGTATATTAATTAAGCTGCTGTGCAGTTGTGTGAATCAGCGACTAGCGTTGCAAACATAAGAGCTACGTTAAATCTACGATCGAATATATATTTTGTCCTTTATATTCTCAGTTCCTTATACTGTATTAATAATACTCGAAATAATGATCAATATTTTAAAGTATCCTTGAGAATTGCTTGATTCCAATACATTGAAATGAATGTGTTTGAATTTTTTAAATTTAAATTTAAATTACTAATAAACAATTCATATTTATGTTTCGTATAACAAAATGGTTAGTAACATTTAACCATAAATTAACCCTTAGAAGTCCTAAGTCGAGCTGGACTCGACATTACAGATTTGGCAATGTTTTTTAATTTACTGATTTTTTTAATAATATAAGTTTTTTTTCATCCAAATATTACCAATATGCATTGTGATAAAGATAAAAAGATAAATTTTGCTATATTGAAACATTCAAAATGCTTTTTACTATAATTATACGATAATAAATGAATTAAAGACGAATTCATGTGAAAACATATTTCAATCAAAGAGTGCAAAGGGTTAATTTTATAAATACTTTAATTGAGCTTATTAGTTTATTTACACAAATATAAAACAATATTGTGTTCTTATACCAACATGTTCAGTATGATTAAAACTGGACCGGGTAGGGGCCCGTGCAGACCTCTAATATACAATAACATATAGCAAGTGTGCCCACTGCCCAACCTTTATTGCGCTGGGAGCTACTTTTCAATCTTAAATTTTCTTGCGATCGAATCCTTGCCCAATTCTTGTAAGATATGTTATTTAGGATTTTTTCCCTTACTCAAAATTAAAAATGTTTATTTAAATACATAATATCATTAGATATGCGCTTACAAAATAATGCAGAGTTCTTGTAGCAAAAAAATATTAGGAGTCCATATGATCCACATTGGGAGCGGACATGGCTAAAAAGGGTACATTGGAAGCGGACAAAGTTTAAATGATAATTGGTGATCGAAAGATTTTTAAGATAGACTATTGTGTTTGAGCAAACACAAACATATATTGTCTTTTTATTCACTATGAAAATATGTATCGAGACAAACATTATGTAAAGAATTAAATAACGTCCATGTTATAGTTATATGTGTAGATAGAAATCGAATAAACAAATAATTGTGTGTTATGGTACTATTCCGTTAATAGGGCTAAGTTCAAAATTATTTGACAATATAATATGCATTCGTTTCAACAAATACACACCTTAATGGTGTTTGTCTTAAGCCGATGACAAAAGTAAACTTACAAAAGAAAATCGAAGACTCCATTTAAGTACTTGTTTACAAGACAAATGATCGTTAAACAAACATTACACAAGGTGTCCTTAAACTCGCATGCACCTTTTACTAGAAGATTAATAATATTGCGTTATGACTTACTCTCTTGTGGAACTCACCACATCAAACGTAAGAAGCTTAAGACTAGTTTACTAATTTAAAGTTTCATAAAAACTAACGCTGATGTGCTAATTGTGCAAACGACAATTACGCAAGTGTCAATTGCGCAAATAAAAAAATCGCTTAGTGACGATAATCGCTCAAAGATATCTATCTCTTTATAAAAAAAATATAAATATACACCGTATGTATCATTTTTTTCGATGTTTATTTTTACACTGTTTAAAAATTCTATTTTGATTTTTCTCAGAATTTAAGTATGTGGTACATATTTTTTTCAAGCAAATCATTTAATTTATTAAATGTTACCAAGTTTTTTCGTTAATGAAGAAGAATACGAAAATTTAGTGATGAAAATTCGGATTCAATTGTGTGGCTTACTACTATAAATATTAAGTAAAAATTCTAAAGAATTATGGAATAGTTTTGAATTACATATAAATACATGTATGAATAAATATTTCACATTTTGTGTAAACAAGTACTCATAATCTTCTTTTTGTACGGTTAATTTTCCTGAGTTCGAAAAAGCACGGTCAAAATAATGTTATGAAATCTAAATGTCATTCATTCACTTCATCTTTTTTACACGGTTTTTTTTGCACAGATATTTATATGGAACGCATCCTTCGTATAAAAGAGGGTTGAGTGAGCCTATTTTTTTGTGGCCCACTAGAATAAAAAGGTTGTGTATGTCCTACTACTAGGACTATTGTAACGGAACCAATCTTTTAATCTATATTCAATTCATCTCTTTTAACACGGTTTCTTTTGTGTACCGACCGCTATTTTACATGAAAAAAATGAAATAGAATATTATGAATTTGTCTGAAAGGGTTTTTCAGGTCCAAAAAAATATTATTTTTCAGTTAATTGATTAAAGTAAGAAATGTTGACTTTTAATTTTAACTCAAAATGAAATAAGTTGCCAAAGAATAAGTGTTTGGGTGAAAATTGCTTACAATTCAATTTAGTTATTTTTTTCTAGAAAATATATATTTTGAATTATTCATTTCATTATGATAACAATGTCATCTAAGTCAAAAATATTTCATGTTTTTTTAGGCATCATTTTTAACTGATTGTATTTATACTGTCTGGAAAAGAAAGGGTCCTGGGGGAGGATTTATTGGTGTACAACATACATGTTGTGATAAATATGCTTTCCGTACGATATGTAGTTAAGTAACAATTTTAAAAATTTCCCTGCGACACGTTTTTAATTAAAAGATGATTTTTTTTACAAAAAAATATATTTTCTTAGACAACGTATTTAAATCTTTAAAATTTTCATAAATATGTTAAGAAATATTTCTTTATTTAATCTTAACTATAGATATTGAAAGACCCTAATCTCACGCAAAAATATTGATAAATATTAATTACCTATCAGGGTGAATATAGCGGAAATCATATCATGAACACCGTGTTTTGTTTAACGAAGAAATCAGCTATCGATATTGTTTACTTTGAACGTAGTTTACGACTTTTTTTACGTTTTTAAGAGCTGGCTTTTCAAGGTAAAACATTTTCATTTAAAACGCATATATTCATATCTCTAAAAGGATCGCATGGGGTAATACTTTAAGCCGAGATTATTACTCTTTTACTATATTTTATGCATTATTTAATATTTTATTGTTTATTGTTAAAAGTAAAGAATAACACATTGCGTTAGCATATCCAATGGCTTTGTATATCAAATAGCCATAATTCAGAATGTAATCGAATGCAGTGGCGGCTGGTCAATGTGACATTGGATCAATGGACCTCTTGTGCACCGCAGGGCCGGTTATATTTCATGAAATAATATTCAAACATAACATTTATACCATTTACTCATTTTAAATTCTTCATGTATTTATTGTCTATAATAAATATTTTATTATCGATTTCTAAAATATTTATTATAGGCAATAAATACATGAAGAATTTAAAATGAGTGAATGGTATACAGTGGAACCCCGATCTACCGTTCTCGCATTGTTCGTTTTCCCGTATGGATCGTTTATTTTTCATAGTCCCGGCCAAACACCCATAAGAACAATGTAAAAGAATCCCGCATTAATCGTTCCCCGATTTACCGTTTTCCTCGATCTATCGTTTAAATACTTTTGGTCCCGTCCCAATTATTATCCCGATTGACCGTTTTTGTAGAATATTTTTTTTTCGCTCAAATAGTTTTACATCGCATTTAGTTACAGAAATAAATATGTTTTTTGAAAATAAACATTTTTTGGTATTATTTAAAGATTTCCCGCATTATTGGTTTCCCGCATTATTCGTTGATTTATTACGGTCCTTTGAAAAACGTAGAATCAAGGTTCCACTTTACATGTTGTGTTTGAATATTATTTCATGAAATATAACCGCCCCTGCATATACAAAGGGTGCATTGATCCAATGCCACATTGACCGGCCGCCACTGATCGAATGAATAGGCTAATAATATAAATCCACAGTTAAAAAAAAGTTCGAATACCTAAATTGAATACATCATAAGTGATTCGTTTCTAAGCCGTACTACTTTTTTTAAAAATTCTAAATAAAATAAAAATATTATATATATTTTTTTAAATAGTTTTTTATGATATTATATGAAATATGTACGTATAGATAATGTTTCGGTCATTTGTTGGTGGGTTTCAATTGAAAATGTTCACAAACTAAACCAAACCGATTCTTTATTTACAATAAATATAAAAATAACTCTGTTATATTAAATGTTTAGCCTTACTAGAATAGGTGGTCAAAAGAATAGTTAAAAACAATCATCGTCAAGTATAACAGTATTGTCACTTAGTGATCAAAATCGGTTCAGTCGTTTTTTTTAAAATTACAAAATGTGTTTGATTATTGCTTCTCACAAGTTTCGTTAGGACTTTAAAATCCACTTTGGAAACGTAGATAAAAAAGGAATATATTATTTCGGCTTTTTAAGAAAAAAAAATCAATACAATACGGCAAGGTATGATTAGTTGCAACGCATTCAGCGTCAGGTCTCTCATAGGCAACACGCTGGCGAATGTATGTCGACTGTATATTATCTATCTATTATAGGTAAGCGTAAATACTGCATAGCAGTTTTCGCACGTCGAATCTCCTTCATAGAGTTAGAAGTGCATCGAACTCCGCGAGGCCAAACATCAACTGAGAACGTACATATTATTATGCAGGTGTGGGTATATGAGATTGTAAAACAGTGTAAAGTGGCTTATTAGGAAAATCTCGCTTTTTACATATCTTCAAAACTAATGTAGAGCATATGGACTTCTAAAGGAGCATCCAAACTCTGATAAAATTCGATTGTTTTAGCGCCCCTTTTCGTAGACGTCGTAATTATAATGTAATAAGACGTTTCATAACACCCACTCTTTTGAAATCAATAATAATTTCTAGGTTGCGACATGTCGAATTAGTTTTAAGCGATTGATCACACGTTATTTCAAAGACCTACTGATATTTTAATTTTATATGCGGTTACTTTTCCAATTAATTGAGTTTCATTAATACCAAATCATCAGTAAAATAATTCAGGTCATCACCAATAATTTCTACGCTTAAATTTGAACCGTTCAAATTATGTACATTCACAGAAATTTTGTCACTAACGACCCGGGTTTCGCCTTTTGGCATCTTCAGGCGTTCAAGTGCGCAGATGAACTTGAACTGACGTTTAGTAAATGACTATCATTTAATAAGCGTAAATAATTTAAGCGCTTTAAATATGTTGTCTATTTTTTTATTCTTTTCCTCAATTACAGTAACTGATACGAGGTAGAGAAATAGTACAAACATTACATTTGTGTTATTTATACGAATTCATAAACCAGTTGAAAAATCAACGTATCAATGTTTTTGGTCCAGGATTCTAACTAAGAAAACGAAAGACGTTGCCCACACGTAATTCTTCTTCTTCTTCTTTGGCCATGTCGTTTTAATATCGACTGTGGAAAGGAAAAAGGACGTAACCCACACATATCAAATTTTACAGTATGATGATTTTGTTGATTTTGATGATTTTGTGACATATGTAAATTATGAATTATACACAACTTTGAAGTGAACGGATACTTCTAAACTGGTGTTTAATTGACATAACCTAATACTAATTACAGAAATTGTCTTGGAAAAACCTTTATTTCAGTGTTTTTCTTGGTTTTATTTTTTTACAAAGTCACCTTTTTCTAAGTTAAAGACTAAATTTAAATACTTTCGGCATTTTCCGCTTCCGTCCTTTTGATAGAATGTGTATCAAGTTGTATACATTGTGATTATCGAAAAGAGCTGTTTTGGAAAATTGAGGGTTACGTCCTTTTTGCTTTCCACAGTCGATATGCATAGCATATCAATCGTCATCGACCACACTTAGCGTCCAAGATAATTTCCTTACTTCGTTCTACCAAGAATTTACGATTAACTCTGCGGATTCTGTCCGAGTGACATTTGACTGAATAGGTTATTGAAGAACATTCTCTGACAAATCAACAAAGTCCTTAAAACTAAAATTATTTTATTACTGACAAAAACACCTGACTTTGGTCTCTAAATAAAAAAAAAAGTTTTTGACTTAAATTCTATGGGACGTCGTTAATCTGTATCCATAATTTTGTCTGTTTTCATTCAGTTTATTGTGCCTAATAGAGTTCAAATAAAAAATGAATTGATAATATGGTTTGAGAAATAAATGTCTACTGACTAAATGCGATCGTTATCGGCACAGTTGCACCGAAGAAGTGCATGAGTCCCAATTGCATCGTTCAAGTTGCAGCAAATAAGGATTAGATGATTTGCTGTATATGTGCACGTAGACATTTACTTGCAACTGCCGATCATGCGTTCAGTATCATGTGATACTGAACTTACATACATACCCATATAATATGCTATATTATACAACAAGCTTGGAGTTACAGGTTTCGTTGTTTTTCATAACGAAAATCCACCTGAAAAACCATATTGTTATATACATTTATTATTTCAAGTATTAATCCGTATAATTTGTAAAAATGAAATCTTTAAGGTAAAATTGTGTTCATTAAAATATGTTCACACATTTTTGGAGTTTGGAGGTATGTTTTAAAACGTAATGCGTTACTGCGTTGACTGTTTCGTCAAAATACGTTCAATGGATGTTAAGAGCCGATACTTTTAAAAAGACTGTGTATGTTAAACTTGAATCGTTCAAATTATGTACATTCACACAGATTTTGTCACTAACGACCCGGGTTTCGCCTTTCAGCATATTCAGGCGTGCACGGATGAACTTGAACACTTGAACGCCTGGAGATGCCGAAAGGCGAAACCCGGGTCGTTAGTGACAAAATCTGTGTGAATGTACATAATTTGAACGATTCAAATTTAATATTGAAATTCCACCAAGCACCTTCAGTCGAAATCTTAAATTATGTGTATGTTAAGTTGAATATGAGTTATCATGTCCTTGCTACAGCATCTTTCAATTATATTACAGAGTACTCTCGATTAAACAACAGAAGTATATATGTTGTGTAAAAATATGTTGAATTTAATGCCACCAAATCAACGTCCAAGAATAAAAAAATATATTTTTTTGGGTTAAAATAAATATATTATTATCTTGTCGGGTTTATGGCAGAGTGGTCAACGTCGATGGTTTCCATTCCGGTCCTTACGGGTTCGAATCTCAGTAAGAACAATATTTTTTCAATCGAGTTTTCGACTTCTTTTCGAAGGCATGGATGCTTGTGATGTCTTAATGTCTTTTTCGAAATAGAGAGGCTGAGCAATTTAGAAACAAACAGTTCTCGTAGAAAAACTCATGTTGAGATACCTTCATTAGAAAGCCATATGCTAAACATTAAGGGCGGACATGGATAACAAGAAATAGTATTTTATAACTAATGAAATGTGGTATAAAATAATGACCCGGCGAATTTTTACATTATGTTGAATGGTTGATAATTTTGAAAAGAAAAGTTTACAAATATTTTACCTTAATCAAACATATTATCGTTTAATTCATATTTGATAAATAAATTTCTTACTGAAAACATAATCTTCTCTAGTGGAATTTGTTGTACAACAATACTATTTTTGTGTGCTTTTTTTTAACCATGTCCGCTCCCAATGTGGAGCATATTGACTTGTAATGGAGTTTATCTCAACAAAAGTGTTTCTACGAGAACTACTCGTTACTCAGTTGCTCAACCTCTCTTTTTCCAAAGAAAGTAGGGATAGAAGGATAGAGCTAGGACAGGACTAGTGGTAAGCTAATCGCTCTCGATACGCCCCGTTCATAGGATAGGATGGGTGGGAGAGGGAAATCCAAGACATCACATACATCCATGCCTTCGAACAGAAATTCATAAATCGATTGAAAAATCAATTTATAAAACTATCCGTCCCGGGATTTCAACCCGTGCCTTCCGTAACCGAAGCCAACAACGCTGAACATTCGGCCACACAGGTGGCTGTTTTTACTATTATTGTGTGTTTTTACTATTAAAAAAATAAAAATGAATTGATATCGAGCACTTTTATTGCTATGTTTGTAAATGTTTTTTTTCCGATCAATTTGAAAACCGGTATTTTTGAGATATTGTTTGTGATATGAAATTAATTTACATAATAATGCTACCCACGTAATGAGTTATTTCAATAAAAGGTAATAATTTTTATCGACTTGTTACTAAATTAATATTCAGTAAGTGTCGTAAATTATTTTTATAAGTAATTTTATCGCTGGTTTACTGCACGCAAACAAACGTTTCAAAACAAAATGCTGAAATAAATAACATATCGACTGTGGAAAAGAAAAAGGACGTAACCCACATATATCAAATTTTACAGGAGGCGCTTAAAACGTGTTTTGATGATTTTGTGACGTATGCACTTATACACAATCTTGAAGTGCACGGAGACTTCTAAACTGGTGTTTAATTGACATAATCTAACATTAATTCAAGAATTTGTCTAGGAAAAACATTCTTTTTTCAATCTTTTTTCTTGGTTTTGATTGTTTACAAGGTCATCTTTTTCAAACTTAAAAGCTAAATTTAGATAATAATTCGGCATTTGCAGCTTGCATCCTTTTGATAGAGCGTGTATCAAGTTTAATACATTGTGGTTATCGAAAAAAACCTGTTTTGAAAAAACTGTGGGTTACGTCCTTTTTCCTTTCCACAGTCAATATAGAAAATAATACATATCGTTTGAGTGGAAGGAATGATAATATCAACAATAAATGTCGATAATAAATTTTTATTATGTACACGACGGAATTACGCATCAGATATGGATGTTTTATTTAGAATTTAAACTATATGTACCTATTTTATATTATATTAATGATTGTTAATCCTTGGTGGTCTGATAGTGTACGACTTAATATTCTGCATTTGTAGCATAGTGGTAAAACTCCACTCAGCACCCAAAAGGTTTCATGTTTGACGAAAGTTGAAATATCAACTCTTAAAAATTTTCCGTTTGAATGTTACTATTTCAACATTTAATAAGCTATACATAAAAAGCAAAAATAGTTATTGTATTTAATTTTGTGAACGTCTAATAAATGGGTCATAAATTAATATTACGTTTTGGTCGAGATACGATTTTTTATTGAAAAAAATGAGGTCGCTTCTTAAGGATGCCACTGGCTCCCTGTTCATTTTTCATTTTTTTTTAAATTTTAAATTAAAAAAATATTTGACATTACAGCTTACGCCAATGCGTCAAATATTTTTAAGTTGAAAGATCATACGAGATATACTCGATGAGAATTTTTTTTGAAAGTCACATGAGATTAACTCAAGAAGAATTGACTTCACAGACACCCATGTCTTAGATCTCAAATTAAAATTTAAAAAATCCAATTTTATACTGCCCTTACCGGGAATCAAACCAAGACCCACCTGATCGGTAGAGCAAGCTCTAACCAACTAGACCACAGCGGACGACTTAAATTTGATTTGAATATTATAATAAGGAATGCTTTATTTACTCAACTGGGAAGTTTTAAAAATCCTTTTAAGCAAGATTCTATCGATCACAAGAATGTTTGTAAATAAGTCACTCAATAAGTTGTCTTAATTATAGGTGTCGCTGTAGACCGCCACACTTACGCTTAAGTTTATATGAAGGTATCAAAAGGCATTGTCAGACATCTGCTTAAAAAAAACATATGTTTTTATTTATTCCCGCTGGTACTGCTAAACAAACAAACCAGAGCGAAATGAAATTTGTTCTCTACATTAAAGTACTGGATTTAGTTACTCGATCAAGTGGATGAGGGGAATATATCACCTTAAATATATATTAAATATAAACGTAGTCTATATTGCTTGAACCTTCCATTATTTCGTAATCCGTAAAGCACACGGAAAATATTAGAACCTTAAGTGTTTCCTATATGCAATTAAAATGTTTTATGGAGCCCTACGAAAACAATGCGCGGCACTTTTATTGATCGTTAAAGCTCTCTCGGATACCTTTTAGCGCTTAAACTAAAACCTTCCACTGCAGAATACTGTTAATGGAAATTATCCACATGAAAATTCATATAAATGTTGTAAGTTGCGAATGAAAAACGCCCTTTTACGCCGCCTGCGTAGGAGTACTAGCAGACCGAACCTAAAGATATAGTGAAAAAAGGGGTATGTCAAATTTATTTTAGAAATTTAATCACTTATCATATTTTTATAAATGTTTTTTTTTGGCTACTGTGTGAAGACAAAATGTTTATCGGTAGTAAAACCACCTCCCCTAGAATTACTCTTGGATTCGGTAGTAACTACATATGTGTGTTTTTTTATATCAATGTAAATAAAAAAAATATTTATAATATTTGGCATAGTAAGCAATGCCAATGCGTTAAATATGATGAATTTATAAAATCATTTGCGATAAAGTCGATTAGAATTTTTTATCGGTCACTCGAGATCAACTTGACAAAAAAAGAAATCAATGAACACACATGTCTATAAACTAAAATTAAATAAGAAGAAAACATATATCATATAGACTTCACTGGGACTCAAACCCAGACCAGCCTGATCGCCAGGGCAAAGCTCTTACTAACGTGACCACAGAGGGTGACATATTATCAACGCGTAGTAAGAAAGATTCGTTGAGCGGTTTCAGCATACCAACATGAAGTTTTTTTTATGATATTGTGGTATTGAAATTTTTTCTTCAACCCTTGCTAGTATATAATTCTATTTCATCAAAAGTTTATTAAAAAAAAAAATATGTGAAATTAATATTTCATATAACACTAGTAGTTGTATTGATAAAAATGATCTTCTTTCTGGTTTATGGTTGCATAAGCCGACCTGCTGGATTTCATTTTTGATTTCTTATGCATAGAAATTCTAGCATATTGACTTGGTGCTCGGAAACAACAAAAACTAAACAAATAAAATATGTGTAAATGACATGTCACATGGAATTATGTTAAATATGATCGACATACTATGTTTGATTTTCAAGCCAGCTAATTTTTGTCTTTACGGTTTTTGCCAGTACACCGTTCATAAAGACGATTGAATTAACTTCCCACAACTGTTAAGTTACCTATATCACTGTAAATGCATGTGACACGTGGTGAATGTAGGTATATTAAAAATGATTATTCAACGAGTATATAATCCGAGTGAAAAACGGATAAAGATTTTTCAAATATGAGGATAGAATTCATTATTTCAATACACTAACATATATAAACACGACAGAATATGTATTTATTTGGTTTTAAATGTTTTTGTGTATAAAAACTACCGCTACCATATTTACTATGGAAAAGCGTAACCCACACATATAGAACTCAATGAAAGCTATTTACCGTGTTAATTAACACTATCGATTAAAAGTGGCAATAAATTAGCAGTATTTTTCAATCGATTTATCAATTTCTGTTCGAAGGCAAGAGTGTTTGTGATGTCTAAAAATTTCTTCCAATCCTTTAATAACTGAGCGTAGCGAGAGCGACTAATTAACCTTTAGTCCTTTCCTAGCCTTATCCTTATATCCCTCGTATAATAGAGCAATCTCGCTCAATAGCGACTAAGTAACAAACAGTTCGTGTATAAAATATGTTGAGATACCTCCATTAGGAAGTCATATGTTTCACACTGGGAGTGGACATGGATACAAAATAATAATAATAAAACAACATCTAGATATGGAAGAAGGATATACATATTGTAGACTTAATAGAAATGGCCATACCTAGATTTTTACGATTTTACTGAAATGTACTTTTTTGACTTTAAAACTTTATTTTCATCAATCCTTGTCCACCAAAGATGAAAATTTCAATAAAATTGTGATATCTTAAAACTGCGAAAATTTAGATACATACGTCCGTATGTTGAGCATGCGATATAATAATAAGCACAATAGGTAGTATGAGTTAATAAATACGTAAATAAATAAATAGGATAATTCATCCCACCTGAAATGCGTATAATATCTAATCAAAAAAAGTATTTCATAGAAAAAATTTCAACCTTACATAATATTATACATTATAATAAATAAGTTATTAATTTTATTCGTGCGAATTTTTATTTATTCTACAAAAACAGCTTTTAGTAGTACATATCTAGAAATGTTATTCCAAGAGTCAATTTCAGAAGAACTATTTTGTGTTAAAATGTAAAAAAATATCTCACAATAATAAAATTACTCAGATGGGTTTATAAGTCAAGAAACTTTAACGTCCTCTAATTTTCCTTTCTACCCACAATAGTTACTTTTACACGTTTAAAAACTTTTCAACTCCAGCTGGTTGGTATTTTTAGTATATTTCGGACAAATATTTATATACACTTTTCAAAAACCCGTATTCCAATTACGACTTCATTGTTATTTTGAATCAAGTAGTATAATATTTTAAATAATAACACATATTGGATAGACATAATATATCAGAAATATTCTAGTATGTATTTAAAATAAGACAAACCAAATGTATAAATTTGAATTTCACCGAATCAATTTATTTGAAAAATGAATTTTTAAATTATAATTATTATATAGTGTAATTACTTATCTGATTTTTTAGTAGTCAAGACTCAGGAAACGAATCGGAATTATTCAGTTTATTCTGGTGTAGGTATGTGATGTTCAGCGAAACCAGTATTGATTGCTTTATATATATATAAAAAAATATTAGTACACCGAGACTTTATATCAAGATGTAGCCATTGATTAATTATGCAAAGCTTTTCAATCACGGGCCCTCAAACGAAGCGTCGCGATTATCAAAACCACGGAGTGTTTTTCGGGGTCACCAATAAATTAGTATAATATTATACGGAAACCTACACAAATGTGTTTTGAAGCATTGTGTGCTGATTTGCTGATTTATGACTATTTGTCGTTTGTAAAAGAACTTAGCCCGTGTTTTAAATTTCATCTACAAACTTTGTTCGGAACAAAGAATGGATAGAATTGCTTAGGACGATAAATCCATCAGTGGGGTCGGTTGTCCCCACCAGGCATGTTGACATGGTTGTATCTAGGGCATCAAAATCCCGGGATCCGGGATCCCGTTCAATTTTTTGATCCCGAAATCCCGGGATTGATATGGTCGTGATCCCGGGATTTCGGGATTGAGAAATTTTGAGTAAATCCCGAAAAGTGAGACGAAATTGGCAAATTGTCGATATCAAATCACTTGGTGTGCTAAAAAAAAAAAAAACGAGGTTTTGCGACAATCCTGGGAAAAAGTATACCAAATCGTCGATTTCAAATTTCTCGGTGAGCTAAAAAAAATAAAACGAGGTTTCGTGACAATCCCGGGGAAAAGTATACCAAATCGGCGATTTCAAATTCCTCGGTGAGCTAAAAAAAAAAACAAGGTGTTTGCAGATAATCTGAGGAAAAAGTATAAGGAATCGAGGATTTAAAATTCCTCAGTGAATTAATCCCAATCCCGGGATCCCAAAAGTACAAATTCACATAAAATAGTTTTTTTTTTTAAATTGAAAACTATGTTCATTTTTTTCTTTACAAAATAATATTGTTATATGAGTGAATTGTGGCTGCCTGCGTATTTAGAGTAAGCTTAATATAAGAACTTTGCTGATCACCAAATTTATTTTGGGGACTACTGGTGGTCCGCAGATCGTAATATTCAGTAATTTATAAATATCACAGAAACAGGGTTTAGGAATTATACAAATTTGTATGATAAAAGAAGGTTCGTGCAATAAATATAATAACATTTACTCTATAATGGTTTCAATATTTCATTAAATGAAAATTTATATTTGTTTGAATTGTCAGAATAGAAAGGGGTTAGTGACGCATTTTCCAGTTTGGACGATAATAATTGCCAGTGACGGTAGAACTTTTGGCCGGATGCCAAATCCACGAAAAAATAATAGAAAATTAAAAGTTGATTTATGAAGACACATTACACGCAGTGACAAGCGCGTGTGTGGTTTGCTCTGTGATCGGGGTCGTCAACCTTGTAGTTTCCTTTGCCTCAGTAGTTTTGAGTAGTGTAAATTTATACCCATAAAAATATTTTACTTTCATAGAGTATTTTGAATATGTTCTACATATATGTAACCGAATTACAGTCGACGTATTTCTGTATTATTATTTGCCTCGAATTAACGCTAATAATACAATTTTAGCTTTTAAACCATTTTATAAATATAAATCGGCATTGATTTCTACATGTTTGAGACAATGCATTCACAATTCTTCTTGAACCCTCTTTTCACTCTTTGAACAAGATTAGTTTTGTATAGTGAATCCGTTGGTTGTTTCTGTTATTTGTGAGTATTACAAATGCCTAAGCTCTGTGTTGATTTTGGTTCATTATAGTATTATCAGATATCCGCTATAAGTACCTAAAACAAGCTGTGGAAAGTGAACTACAGATAAATATTATATTTTAAGTGTTTTCGTTCAAATTAAGATAAGTCTACAATATAATAAAAAAGCTCTCGAACGAATTTAAATAATAAATATATTACTTACGGTAGCGACAACTAATCAATTATTTCATCATGTTATATGTATTAATGTGATATAATTTTTCTTTCGAAAATTAACCTGTGCTTCTATTAACTTTTCCTGTTCTAAGCTCAAGAAATGCGACCCCAATACCCACATATTCTTAAATATCTATTTTAATATGGGTGATACAATGTTTATAATTAAGGTATTCTTATATCATCGTTTTTTGGACTTTTTGTATAAATACACGATAACGCGATGCGATAATGAGATAAGCAACCGCTTAGCAGCGATCGTTCGTAAGATAACTACGCGTGAACGCATCAGTTGCAAATACATATTTGCACTGAATTAACGTATTTTTTACGCGCAACTTAAAATATGAATATTTATTGAAAACCACGGATTTTTATTAAAAAAATGTATGAGGAATGACGCAGATATTTTTTTTTTTTTTTTGAAATTCATAAGAATAAGGCCAATAATGAGGAAACCACTGGGGTCCCTAAACGACCCCCATCGGCAGAGAAGTATTTTTCTAGTCTCCGAGCCGCGAGAGTTAAAAGATTTAATCGTCTTTTAGGCCCACTAAAAATCTATAAATATAGAAGTTCGTTTAAATTAATCATTTAGCTGCTGAATTAAGAGTAGGAGATTGTGTATTGCGATGACATTAGTCATAAATGTAATTTCTTCCAAGACGAACTGAGTTCATTTGTTTCCTATATAATAATGATAATATAACTTTAATATACGTATTAATGGCAATACATACATATATAGTGGATGAGTTAATCTATTATTAATAAATACAATATTTTAATTTTATTGCATTTTTTTAATTTATAACACGAAGTGCATTTACTGCACTAGCACTGATCTAAATCACCAAAGAATGTCAGAGTATTTGTTTATATTTCGAAGGATATTGTTTTTTATCGCACGATAGTTTTTCAGTTGACGATCAATGAACGACGCTATGACGCTATGTTATAAAAGCAGAATAACTCCATTGTGGCTACGCTGTAGAAGCCACTCCTGAAAAGTAATCTAGCATAGAAAATATTGTAAACAAAGTAGCGTTGCATGTGGCTTTGGAAGTGACACAGCGTGTGGTCGTATTCATCGGTGATGTGATTAAGATTAATAGTTAATTTAATATAATTACTACAATACTCACTGTTGTGTATATGTTTTTTTATTATCTAATAATGGCTTGCATGCATAAAAACCTAAATTCAGCAGGAAGTTGTAACTTATTTACTAGTCTTACTGTGATACTAATGTCTGATTAATGTCCTAATTAATCAAATGATGTAACAGGAAAATTTAATAATCTTAAGCGAGCAAACTACTAACTGTTTTGAATATTGACGATCGTCGAAAAATAATCAATATTAGAGTTTAAATTTAATTAAATTGTACATCTTTGGGGAGGTGTCTTTTTTTTCTATTGCTTTAGGGTAAAAATTATAGATTTAGAGCGAAAAATATTCATCAAAAAAATAATAAAACATTTTAATAAAATAAAATATAACTGCAGATGCAATGAAGCATATGATTTGCACCATGAGATAACCTATAGATATGACAAAAGCTGTGATGTGATGTGACGGTTGTATGGCATCATTGGAAAATAAATTCGTTGAACGAGTTTAGACTTCAGAGCAAGGTTTCTCAACCGGGGTCCACAGCATTTTCCAAGCTGGCCTCAGTGAAAACATTATTTAAGGTGATCCACAGCACAGTTTCGGGGGGCCACGGGTACCCTTGTATTCGGCATTCAATTCATAAAACATAAAGGTATGAGCTTAAAAAAGGTCTTAAATTTTTTAATACATATTTGTTGAATATGCCAAATTTTACACTCTTTCAAGTCATCTAGTTGAATAAAAAAATAAGGTGCTCGAGTTTAAAATTACTTTTGAATCTTTCAATTTCACACATTTTTTCCCAGTATATCAATCCAGAGATCCCAAAAGCCCAGATCCCGAAATAATTGTGTCCTGAGTTTCAAAAAACTTATGGGATGGGGGTCACGGAAAAATATGAGTCTCAAAAAGGGCCACGGGCTCAAAAGTTTTGAGAAACTATTCATAAAAGTATATTTATTTTTATTTAGTTCAAGGAAACATTATTTTTTCTACATATGAAATTTTGTTTTATACAGGTCTGGACAGGTTTCCTTCATCATGAGCATTAATAAAATATGATTCGATCAGTTAAATGCGGTCCTTATAATTATTATAAAATATGGAAGTGTACAAATATCTGTTTTATTTTAAAAATTTAATGCCTTCTCACCTATAATTGTCAGCGAAAACCTCAAAAGAGATTTACATAATAGTAGTAGGAAAAGTCTAAACGTTCCAAGGACGAGTCCATCAGAGTTGGTATGCTGAAGATATGACTATCCCATGCTCCATGCTGCACATTGACACCAGTTCTTTGTGGAAGCGTTGAACGACGTGCCAAGAGACATCGCGCCACACCCAAATTCTGTGGACGGATGCCAGGACACTCCCGAGTAGTGGCGGTAAACATAGCAATGAAAGCTCAGATATCTGGAGCAAAATGCAGGCAGGTATGCATGCACTCGCAAAATCGGCTCGTCCCAACTTGACTCGATCGACTTAAATCGAGACGATTACAATGAAGATGATGACGTACGCTTATCGTAGCTCATGCTAGAGCTAGACGAATACCTATTAATATGTATCATCTTTGAAATATCATCACTTGACGCCACTTCTGAAATAAAGGCGTGGTTACCCGAATAACCATCGTGGCAGATTTTTGTGGCATTCTGAGGTGCTTTATACTACATAAGATATTAAAATATTGAAAAGAGTATTGGACAAGGAAACGATGTGACACATAACAATTGATGAATATTTTGAAGTAATTTTTCCATATTGTTATTTTGAAGTTTTACTCGTAATCGGGGTGTTTAATACATACCACAACCTTTCAAATGCCCCCCTCCTCCCGTTAACTTGTTTTCTATGGCAGAGAAAACTTAGTTTTTAATTTTGTGTTTATATGTTATAAATAATAAATGTAAATAAATTTGGATTCGATCCAATGTAAACAAAGCAGGTTTTTCTTTCATAGTGAACTTTTAAATTGATTGTAGTTTTTTTAAGCATGGTCCATGTGCTGAATTCAATATAATCAACAAGCATGGCTATGAAGGGATTAATATATATACAGTAGGTATTATATTTCGTATTGTCTAAATTGGGTTCTGACTTTTTAATTTAGTAATTGGGTACACAAATAATAACCAGCTAACACTGACAATTTTAAAATAATAAATTGTCAAATAAAATACAGGTCTGAAAATAGTAACTTGACAATTTTGCGCACGTAAGGTATACGAATATCCTGGTTTAAGTTTAAGTGACATTATAATTCATACTTTGAGTTATGTAGTTAAACAACAATATTGCGTTGACCCTAGTAAAACCTCAAGACTGGTCAATGTCCACCAGGAAAGGCTGGAGGCAGATATGACCCAAAATTACGGATGCAAATTGACTTAACTCCCGACCCGATCCTTCGTATTAGTTTACTTGATGGCTATACGAAAATCCCGGTCATAATTGCTATGCAAATGCACTTATGTGTATCAGATGATATAATTAGAGTAATTATACCCATAAAACGACAAATCACTTCATATTTTAGTGAGCCATAAATTTAAGTTTATATTCTCAATTCATATTATATATCGGTATAGTGACCTTTAAAAAGTTTTTAGTTTTCTAAATGTCTCGATGCAAAATTAATATTTATTCATGACAAGCGATGGAAATAAACCAAAACATATTGTGCCTTCGTTGCACGCCTCCAAGAAGAGCACTTATTATAAAAATCCACATTATGTGTTAACGACTGCTGTATTTGAAGAAAAAAGGAAAATCAGTCGAAATATTTTTTTTACAATTGACGCTTTTTCGATTATTTTGTATTATAAATACTCCATATTATACGTTTCCTAATGATAAAGTTTTTCGTTTATTTTAAATGTATCATTATCGGTTTCTACTATTTTATATTTTTTATTTTTCAATCGATCGCCGGAAAATGAAATTTAAAATTTCGTTCCATTACAAATTGTAAAATATAATATATATTAATAAAATTATTCTTAACGAAATATGTTCGGTTACAGAAAACTTGTATATTGTTTATCGTAAACATTTAGAAGTGAAATAACACAGATTTCTGCCAAATTTACTGTAAATTAAAATTGTTTGAAAATTAAACAATCAACACATTTTTATTCACCGTTTCAAAATAAAAAAGTGTTGAAATTCAATATTCTAGTAAGATTATTCATTCCGCTGAAAAATAGCACAGATGGTTGACACACTTTTTAAGTGTTTTAAATTTGGATTATAAATGAGACTTTTGACGAACCGGAAGAACAAAAATTATAATTCCAAGCTTTCAAACAGAAAAGCTCATTATGCGTGCCCTATATTATAATAACTATGATTAATTGCATGTCACTTTTGAATGAATATCTCCATATTTGATCACCGCTATTTTACTTATGTTAAATTATACAACGTGCTGGAATGCTTTTATTGCAACTTGTTAAGTGTGAAATATTTTCAAACAATTAATTAAACTCGTATATTACTATTTTTATCTAGCTAAGTTTTTCCCGTCTCGATGTATACAAGTCGAGACGGATGAAGTCACCGAGATACAAGTTGGTTGTTGATTGTCCCACCACCACCTGTTATGTGCTTACAACTGATTTTTCAAGACCGCCTTCCATAACGCAGTAACGATCAAATATTTTTGATCCGATACAGAGCTGCATGGCTGTCTGTTAACCATGCACTATTTTGCCTAAAAAATGTATATATACATATATACAATAGATAAATAGAAAAAAAGAAAATGTGACAAGGTCACACATTTAGTATAAGTGATATTAAGTGTCCCGTGCATCCTTATAATGATTTATAGAGTTTTATCTACTCCAAGTTGAATCTAAAGTGAAATTAAGGATATCCCGCTGTATGATAAAGTTGTCATATAATGATATTATAATCAATCAATATATTTTTTAATATAAATGCAAAAATCTGTCTTATTATCTTCTTTCGCTTTTAAAATTCGTAACCGAGATTGTTCATCAAAATGTTTTTTAAGTGGTATTTATTAGTATCAATTCTTTTAGTTTCTTTAACAAACATCATAATATGTCCATGGGTTCGTAATAGTTGTGCATTTCTACATAATAAGACCTTACCAACCAGTGAGTTTGTGACTATTATTATACCGCTAGTGAAAATGACGTTTCTCTCAAAATTAATAATTGTAAATGCTTACGTAATTGTTAATAAAATCATATTCAATGTCAGAGGCATTATTTATGTAATAATATATTTTTTAATTAATACGTGTCAAATCGACAGCACGATCAAGAGTTGGATGGACTCGTAAAGGATCACGATTCTTGGCTGCGAGAGACTGACGTAATATTGTAGAATATATAGATGGCTGCATACTGATAATATGTTAGTGATTTCTTCGACCCTTCATCGCCCACACCCTTACTACAATATTTCATTGAAAATGGAGTATTGACGTAAGCCATAAATTTTTTAACTGAATATAAAAAAAATCTTAAAATGAATAATATTTTTATGAAAAAAAAATGTCGATTTTCAATTGTTTTTTTTTTGGTAGATAAATTTCTCCGTATTTTTTGTGATTTGAATGCTTGAAAACTTAATTATTCACACCAGAAATAAATAGTTTAGAGCAAACATAATTTGTGTTAACTTGACTTTGAAAAATAACTGATTTTATAATACAAAAATAATACGTTACTACAGTTTTTATGTAGGAAGTTTTCGTTGGCAAAAGCAAAGAAAAAAACTAGAACATAACTTGATTCCAGATTTGGCAAAAAATAACATTAAACAAGATTCTAGAAAGTATAAAGAAGAAACGAAAATGTTTGCCCGGAGAAAATGTATGGGCAGAGACATAAGCATTTTGCTTACTCACATTATCTTAAATGCTCGGTCGCATTTAACCTAATCCGATGGTCCACAACAACATTACGATCATAACAGAATTACGAGAGAAGAACATTGTATCCAGAAATAAATAAGTATAATTTTCACTACAAATAAGAGTAGCGTAAACATGATTTCTTCTTGCCTCACTGCACTATATTTTTGACGACCACCATTATATTAATGAAATTTGTTAACAGTGACATCTACATGTATCAACCCAAATCTAAATTTTCAGATAGTTATGAAACTCTTCTATAATAATGACATGAAAAAATATACTTACCACCGAAGTGTTTTATTTTGACAACCTTAACAACTCCATGAGGATTATGAGCAATTCAATGGAAAAATGTTGGTTATTCCCGCATATAATTTATTTATTTAATTAAGTTGAATTTAATTTTGTTTACATAGTATTCAGGAGTAATACATTTTTTTTCGATAAATACATTTAAATATAAATGATCATTTAAAATTTTCCTCGGTGAAAAACTTTTGAAACTGTGTGAACCGGTCCTGGTATATAAATTATTATGTATTAAAATTGGTGCATACTTGATGTATGTCAGATATTACTTAACCCGTTACCTGCCATGATCCCCATTTGGGGTACGCGACTATTATTGCTCTGCAGTTGGTAGTACTTGCTGGAATATTTTCACTAGTAACACGGTTACGTTCAGAAGAGTCTGTAGCACCATCTTCACAGAAAATAATTTGCAATAGCATTATAAGATAAGAGTTATAAGTGCTAAAAGTTAAAATTTTAAGGTAAATTGTAAAAAGGTAAAACGTGACTTTTGTATAATATATTTTTTGTATTGTTTCTTTAAATTTTAAGTTGTTATTTCGCGCATGACTAATATACAGGTTATAGTAAATGTTAATGCTTAGCTATAAATAAATTAAAAATCGCAGTCAATTTTATTACTGTTTTATCGCATGTTCCCATTTGGGGATCATGGCGGATGCCGTGTAAAATATTTGATACATGTGCTTTATTTTATTTTTTACTAATTTGTAGATATGCGTAGAAGAACATTTTATTCGCTTTCTGAATTGAAATAAATAGTCAATGATCCAAATTTTATGGATGGCGAAGAATCAGATCCTGAGATAGACCTTGTTGAACATCCACCCTATACCGTCGGTCAGATATAGGAGAAATCGGTGACAATATTTCAGAAGACACTTAGCCAAAAGATGTTCCAGGCAGAGTCGAAATTCAATCAAGCTTTCTACCAATAGAAGCTTCCACTTTGGGAAAAATAATGAAAGTAACATCACCTTCATAAATTCAGAAGATCTCCCTATCTAAATCTAAAATTAAAATTTTTTAATCGCTTTGGAAAAATATAAGACCAGAATTTTCAAAAAAAAATGAGACAAGATAATGAAATTTTAAGCAATATGAAAAATATAGTACAAATTCTGAAAGGAAAATCTCATGTGGAAGTATTTGAGACATTATTTGATGAAAATATAATGGAACATATAGTAAAACAAAGTACATTGTATGCATCCCAAAATAACCGCCATGGTTTCAATTTTTTCACCAGACTGTCTAAGATTTTTTTTAGGGGTTTTATTGCTAATTGGATATCATTCTTTGCCCCAGGAACAAATGTACCGGTGCCAGGACAAGGGTTTATCTATTCAATGTGTAAGGAAATGTTTGTCGAAACCGATATTTGGAGATAAAAAGAAATTTACACTTCAATGACAATGCCGAATTAATCTAGACGCAATGAACAGACATTTTTTTTTCAATTGGTCCATTACTTGATATGATGAACAAACTGTTTCTGAAATTTGGAGTTTTTTCTACAAATATTAGTATTGATGAACAAATAATTCGATATTATGACCATCTTTATTTCAAACAATTTATAAAACGAAAACCTATACGTTTTGGATTCAAGCAATGGGACAATATTATAATTTTAGAACATCTTCACACGTCCTTAAAAATATATTTGAAGTTTATTCTGTTTCTTTTTAATATTTCGTATGTTTTTCCCTTGTAATGGATATGTATTAAATACAACGCTTTTAAGGTGGTCACTGTACATACTTGATGGAAAGAGGTTGTAAAATAAAACACCTGTAATAATTACACATTATTTAATATATTACAAGACCGGCTTAGCTCATCGAAAGCATTATCAACTATATACACATGACTTTAAAGTTAACTTGTTTTTATAATTAGAAACTTTTGTAAACTTATTTTGTATTTTGATTATGAAGATATCTTGAAAATATATAAAAACGACATTAGCATGTACAAAAAATATTATTAATAATTTTCATGTCTTAATAATTTTGTAATGAATGTTCCTTAATTCTTTTTGATTATCACTTGATATTATTGTCCTGTGTTTTAATCTTTTTAGAAATAAAGTTTTTCGTTAATCTTTTCGGTACTTTAAAAAATAATAATTTTGGAATGTGTATTTATTTATCTCGAATTAATAGACCACTCATCTCCAGTTTATTGCCTCGCATTTCAGTTCGGCAAAACAAACCTTTAACTTCGTGAGGTCGAAGAAAGTTGAATCAGTGCCAAAATGTCAATATTCACGATTTCGCTTAAGCCAGTATTACACTCCGCAGATAAGGAAATACATTTAAGCATGATTATTTAGTTTCGAATAAGTTGGGATAAAAAAAGTTGCTTCGTGTTTCATTATAGTATTCAATACAAATTGATTCATGTATTAAAAGACCACTAAACAAAATCAACGAAAAGTTGAGTAAACCTTTTTTATTTTTTGAGTAGAAATTCTATTGAAGTAAAGATAGTTTCACTTATTTATCTCTAAATTATTGTTTTTGTAGTATAGAATATTAATAATATGATTAAGATAAAATTAACTGAGGTTTCTTAATCTCAAATTTAAGTTTATGATATCAAAGTTCTTTTTCAAAATTGTGACAACATAAACGTATGTATTTTAAATTAAAATACATATTAACATATACAATTTAGATTATGAATTAGTAAAAAAGATTTTCTCAATATTTTATCCAAGTTATATAAATTGAAACGATCAAAAAAAGACAGGTTATTAATCCTGGAGATATTGGTTATTATCGACAATTTTTACGTGAATTCAGGAATATCATAGTACTAAACTGATTAAATCAACAATCAATTGGATCGTTAGAGGTTCTGGAAATCTCCACAAAACTGTAAACAGTAAGGTTCTTTAATAAACAAAAAATGGAGGTTATCTTTTCGAAATATGAAATATGAAGAAGAATCCAAATTTATGGTCAATATTATACTTTAAGAAGTTTCTTTTTTAATTGTAACTGTTTTTTCTTGGTGTAAAAACATTAATTTAAAAAAAGCACTTTTTGGTTTCTTCTCGAAATGAAATCTTTCTAATTCTTTGTTTACTTTACACTTAAAGAAATATAATTTTATATTTTTAAAAATGTACAGTCTGTGTACTAAAACAAAAGCAGTATAAAAGTGAGTTGGTAGTATCCTATTAAAATATAATAATTTATAACAATATGATGTCATATTTCTTTCAGTGCCTGATACAGTAACGTCACGGACAGCTTTATAGAGTAACTTTTACAAACAGTAACTGTTCGCGATGTCTTTTTTTTCATTACGGAAGTGCTTACGTGACTGAGTTTTCTTTTCATTCAGTAACGACTGCTCCATAGAGAATAGCAGTATTTTTCATCAGATCTAAGCGCGAACATTAAGGCTTCATCTACATCACACACAAGCAAAATATTGTTAAATAAAAAGTTGCGCATACATTTTTGAACTGTAATGTTTTAATACCTTGAGTATAATTAATTAAATATTTAATAATCAAATTGTGGTAATTTAGTAAAATTAATATGACACCGTGATAAATCGTTTAAATTGAAATCCTTAATCACTTTCTTTTTTATGGGCCGTATTAAGTTAAGTTAATTTGCAATTTATTATTGCTAATGAATAAATGGCTTATATAGAACACCGTCAAAAAAGACACATAATTGTGATTCAATTTCATTATAGCACGAAAATGTAAAGATTTTGAAATAATCACAATTTAAAAGTATTCACGGTAAAAGCTTCTCGTTCCCGAAAAATAATTTGGGAAACCCTAGCTTACTGTTTCAAAACTTTAAGCCAGGGCTTCGAACTGTTTTTTTTCGTTTTCTTTCCGGTTTAAGTAAAAATATATATGTTGCTTCTGTTTCAGAAAATATAACGGGTTTTCCCGTTATCAGTTTTCGATTTAGTTCCGAGTGATTCATTTTTAAATGTTTTTATTTGTATTCAATTTGATTTTCTACAATAATTTTGAACATTTTATGGTACTATGATTGTTCGGTGCTACGTTTTGAATAGGCCAAGGATCCGAAACGTAAGATGTATTGCGCCTACGACAACTGAACGATTAAACTGATATTCGGTTCAGTTCCGGTACGAATTCTTGCTTTAAATTGATAAAACGTTTATTCGAAGGAGCCACTGATGCAAAGTATAAATTATTCATCGAAAATGCTATGCGAAAAAACCATGGATTTATGAGTAATTCAGCCAAAATGTAAGTAAATTTCTGGCTCAATCCGTGGTCATGTGTCGGGTTCGAGTCTCAGTACGGACAGTTTTCATAGATTAATTTTTAAATTGACTTATGACGACATCGATGTATGTGACGTCTTGAATTCCCCTTCCCACCCATTGTATTTGAAAACAAGGCGAACCGAGAGCGATTAGCCAACTAGTAGTCCTGTCCTGACCCTATCCTTCTTCCCTACTCTCTAAGATAGGTTGAACAACTCACATATATGGAGTTCATATGCTCCATATCGGGAGCGGATTTTGTAAAAAAAAGTAAATAGAGATTGACAATTTCAACAAAAAGTGGTAGGTATAATAATGGAAAATAAATACGTGAAATTATATGGAAAAGTTAATTAAACAAAATCAATTTTCAACGACAAATTTCCAATAAATGCTATATTTAAAATTAAATTTACAGTGATATTTTTTATGAAACGTGTCAAGTTTTGTATTTAATTTGATACCTAACTGAACATTGGGAAAGTTCTATTGGGACAGATATTCTGTATCTCTAGTAGGAAAATGCTACTGACTGCAGGTACAACGGAAATAGATTTTCTTCGAGGAAAAGATGAAAGTTTCTCAAATGTTTTATATAAATATTTAATTCAATTATTTTGTATAAAGAAAGTATTATATATATTATGTTTGATTGTATTATTAATGAAAATAATTTAACCGACTGTGCTAAATATTAATTTGTTTATCTAAATAAAAAAAAACATTGATCACAATTTTCATGGGACTGATTGATCTCCTGTATGTTTACAAAATTTCGTATTGGAATTATTATTTCGTTTAAATAAATGTTATGATACAGATAAATTTATGTATATTTAAAAAAAAAAATGTTAATAAAACCATTCTATACCATTCTAAATAATAAGTGACTTGAAATCCGCTCTCGTTAAAAGTTTTATAGCACCTACTTATAGATTGTTTTGAAAATAATATGGCTCTATTGATAACCTACTCTTTCATATTCAATTTAAATACAATTTATAAAAATCACTATCCGCTTGAGAGGTGGTGGAATAGTGAGCGCTTGCCAACACGCGCAGAAATCTTTTGATTTATGTCCACTTACCATGCTCCATTAAAAAATGTGAGTGACGTCACAGATCAACGCATGTGCAACGTGTTCTTTTTGTGGCAAACATTCTATACACCGATTTATAAATCAGTTTATCATAAAGCAATTTTACAAATAACCGAAAGGAAGTTTATTTAATAACGATCTCATAAATTATATAGCGTTGCAAAAAAATGTTTGTCTTAGAATTTATTTAATATTACTTTTTGGATACGTCTAATATTTTATTTGTGTACAGTAAATATTTTTTTGATTTTAACGTATAACAATAATTTTCTTTTATTTATGCTCATTTTTCTAGGGCTGTGGAGTCGCAGTCGGAGTCGGAGTCGTGAAAAATGAGCAGCTCGAATTGTTTTTGAAAAATATATTTAATGTATTTTATATAATGTGTATTCAAATAAAATAGTCTTAAGTGTTGACATTGCATGCTTGGCTGACTAAAAATTATCTAATGGTATACATATATTAAAATGAAATTATTGAAAAATTTCCTCGGAGTCGGAGTCGTCGTTTACTTAAACACAACTCTACACTCCTGAATTTTCCATATAAATATTTCTTTTCTGTACTTAAGCTCTTACAGAACTCATTAACAACTCGATTAAAAAAAGAATTATTAAAATACAGATGGTTTTTAATTGTGCATGTGATCTACAATTTTTAAGTAATATGTAAGTAGCTTGTAAATTGGCTTTAGACGGTCCTCATTTTACCTGAAGCAATGATTGAAAAGGTGATTGTTTTGCAAGAAAATATTGTAAGTAATCATAACGTAGAACGTTGGGGGCTTACGAATTTAAATTATTGGATGGGTTACCAATTGAAAAAAAATCTTGAGATATAAATAATAGGTTGTCTCATATGTATTTGCGTATTTTTAATACAATAGCTTATTTGCCATGTTTTAAAATAAAATATAAAAAAATCGTTTTGGTTTGCTTGCTAGTGGAAAAATAATAACTTTTTTTCTTTGTTTAACGCTGTAAAAACAATGGAAAGTGAGATGAAAAAAATCCAGTTTTGGTACATTATATTGTATAGATTCAAACATAGATAGGAGTGAACATAGTGATATTATCAATTCAGATCCAAGATTAATGGTGCTAAAGGTTTTTCGAAGACTTGATATGCATTCAGTAACACTTCAAATGTATGTACATATTTAAGAACGTCGGGAAAACTATTTCACTATATTTAATACGGAAAGACTTGTAAAACAATCTAATATAATAATATTAATATTTAAAAATAGTAAAAAAAAATAATGTAAAGGCTCTAATCAGGATAAAAATCCAGTAGTAATAAAAGTTGTTATTTCAGAATGAGCTTTATTAATGAACTGACGGTAAATGAAATGTGAATTAAAGATAAACGTTTTTGAATGAAAATTATCTCTACTAATGACAATAATAAAAAGATTTACTTTTTAGATGAGAATAATGTAATACCTATTACGGGATGGTTTTGAATTTAAAGTTTTGCGGCCCAGTTTCTCGCCTGAAAAAAAAACTCATTAGGGTGAACGTGCTTCATTAAAAATTATCATTTCAAAATAAAACGAAGCGCTTGGGTATACGGAATTTTCTTTAAAACAACGTGAACTAACAAGACAAAATTTGAATTTTGATGAAAGCACAAATTGTTTAATATTTTACCGGAGGAGCTTATTTTGTTGCCATCCTAGACAGGTAGCTACTGGGATAGAAAGTTTATTACTTTCGCATAAAAAGCACATTCAACAGCCTTATTCGGGTTGGCGTAAATTACATCTCGCCTGCCGCGACACCTTTGCCTTGCTTCACGCTTTTATACGCAATAATGCAGAAGTTACCAATCAAGCATCCTGTTCATAAATTCAATAGTATTCAAACTGTTTTTTGTTCATTTCCGTAATGATTTTTATAACAACATATCGACACCCCCAACAAAAACAGCAGTTTCTCAGTTTTAATAATTTTCCAGGAGAAGAAAAATAAATGCTACTCTATTTACTCAAAATCCATTTCTATAAAATTAATTATCCATTGATTATTTGTGAATATTGTGTTTGAATTTTTATTACTCCGAGAGATGATTTTGTAAAATTAAAATTGGATGTTTTGTTATGTATATTCTACAACGAAAGTGTATTTTAAATGAAACTACATTTACACTGATGTTAATATATTTTTACTAACTGAGACAATGAAAGTAAATCATGCAATGGAGTTGCAATTTTACTATTCAGAATCCGTGAAACTATGATATTATTGATACAATACCTTAGCTAACCCAACCGTAAAAACATATGCCTAAACACACAAATTGAACACTTCATCAGATTATACGATTTCATTGGTTCGATGACAGTTTTGAAGAATGATACAATTTCACTAATTAGCAGTCAGTGAAAATAATTTTTCAATATTTGAAATAATTATGTATGTTCTATTGGTAAAAAATTGCTTGACTATATTGAGTTTTTAAAGTGAAAAATTTATTATTTCTCTATTTAAATATTTACACTAAATCATGACGCAAAGCAAGATCGACATTATATTATTTTAACGATAAAGAGGACCAAATATTGGCGTCCCTGGCATAAAGCGTCTTTGAAAAACTTTTACAAAGCTCCATTTTACACGACGCGAAAAAGCTTCTATCACCAAAGTAATGGCTTTTCATATAATATACTGGTAGTTATGTATTTTAAAGGAAGGGTTAGTTGAATCCGATTATATTTAACAAATTTCAATATAAACTTAAATCTTTAATGAACATTTTGCTTATCATTTCCCACACAACCATAATGCTGTGTAAGAGACACACAAAGAAGTATTATTAATTACATAAATGAGCAATTAAATCAATCTATGTTGGAATGGAATTTTATAATACAATAAAAACACATATATTGTGGTACAATAATCAAAATGTAGCCCACATGCTTCTGTTACGTCTTACATACATGAATTTGGTTATAAATGTATTTTTAGTATAGTTAGAAAGCTGGCAACACATTGTATTTAAAGTGGGTCCTGGCTTAAGATAAACGTCATTGTACTAATTAAAATATCAAGCACATAATATTTTACCCGCATAGGTCGCTCATTCGCAATTATTGAATACATACCAAACTTATAAAATATGAAGAAATAAGCTTAGAACCAATTACTTAAGACATTAAATTTTCATTGATTAAAATAGTTTATATTTAGATGTGAGAGAGTAGTGTGTTCTTAATACAAATTTGTCATAATTCACAAGTGAAAAATAAAGCCCAACGCTAAATAATGCTTTCTTGTTAATCACAGGACCGGCCTGGCACAAT
Source organism: Himalopsyche anomala (assembly GCA_031772345.1). NCBI lineage: Eukaryota > Metazoa > Arthropoda > Insecta > Trichoptera > Rhyacophilidae > Himalopsyche > Himalopsyche anomala. The sequence goes on along the minus strand of CM062822.1, from coordinate 23,199,989 downwards.
CAGTCGCCCGTGTGTAAAATAACAAAAGTTCACCCAATAAAAACCTCAATAGTATTGTATTAACTACGTTTGGATTTGTATTGAAATAAAATGATTGTGTATTTTAATAATAATTTTAAGCTTTTAAACATGGAAAACTCGCACGAAGTTGGATTTTTTAAGATTATGCAGATAAGCGCCTTATGTAAAAATAAGACTTAATGGCGCTTATTGGTTAGCGCGGCAATTCAATTGTATTTATATTTTAGTGCATGAAAGTTGAAAACAATTTGTCTTTGTAATTTAAATTATTTTAAATGATACTACTCCTTGCGACGGGTTCATGGCACAGTTGTTGGCTTCCATGCCGGACTTCACGGGTTCGAATCGAACGAAATTCGGTTCCCAATAAGAATAGCATTTTTTCAAACGATTTATCGATTTCTGTTCGAAGGTAAGGATGTTTCTGATGTCTACAAATTTCCTCCCACCCTTCCAATCATAAAACAACATAATGTAGCGAGAACGATTAGGTTTCTTCTAGTCCAGTCTTAACGTTATCCTTTATATCCTTACTCTCTTCGAAAAAAAGAGAGGTTGAGCAGTTGCTGATTCTCTTAGAAAAGTTTCGTTGCGATACCTTCATTAGAAGGCCGTATGCTCCAAATTGGCAGCGGATATGGATTTAAAAAATCCTTGCTGCTTGAAATCATTTCTTGAGCACTTTTGTGGCCATATTGCATATATGGAAATGTGGACCTGCCCTTTTCTTTGGAAAATATGCAAATATAATATTTTTAAAAGCATTTTAGTGAATGCTTTAAATATCGCTTTGCCGTCGCGTGCCTTTTTATTTTATACAAAAGTGAGATTGTACATTTAACACTAAAAATACTGCACCACACTTCGTGGGTCATAAGTCTTATTTAATGCTCCGTGATTTAGCAGCTCGCATTTTGTGACATTTTTATTCAAATTTTTATGGAAACTAAATAATTCCAAATCCTAACGGAAACTTGGATTTTTGGTGGATATCCACGCAAGGCGACCGTAAAACTTTACGCTTTATTTATGTCAATGTTAAGCTAGAACGCGTATTTTCTATGACAGAAATAAACCTAATAATAATTTGAATGCGATGCTCACGAGAATTGACTTTTAGTGCGTTATTTTCAAACCGAACATAAGAAAAAAAGTTACACTATTTCAAATAGTCCAAATAGTTTTCGTTTCCTCGGACTGAAAATAAGTTTCTGACGTCATTGTTTTTCAATATAGTTACGAGATGTAGAGAAAAATGTACACAATCGACAGTATTCAGAGGTAATCTTTACATTTTTTTATGTAACGCTTCCTTTCAACATTTCAATTATTCATGATTGATAAGCAATATCAAATACGTATGTATAGAGTATATATAGATATGTATATGTATCGATCGAGTAATAAGAAAATAGCGTTTACAAACAGTTTTACTGCAAGCTTAAAACATTCTTTAAATTTAGGTATGTATGACCGTAAGATTAACATAAGAAGCTTTTCAATTTTGTATTCTATAATTAATACTTATATTTTGACTGAAATATATGATATGTTGTAAAAAAATGTATTGAAATTGTTTATCGGATGGATACAATAATAATTTTTAATGCTATTTTCTTCCCAATTTATGTTTTATTTTTCGATTTAAATTACATTGGTAAAGAATATCTAATTTGTAAAATAATGGTTCGACTCTTGGAAAACGTAAGCTCGCCTCATACTGCAGATTGATTTAGTATTGAAAGTAAACCCTTAAACATTTGGGACTCCGCTGCTTTTATGAATCACTCGAATATTTGTAAAATCTTTGATAGGTCTTTTTGTTATAGATAATTAAATTTTCAAGGAAAAGGATTGTTTATTGAAGTTACTTTTTTGTCTTTTATATATTGTAGCCGCACATATAGGGGACTGGCTAAGTCGTTAGATTCAGATTCGGTGTTCACAGGTTCATATTTCAGTACGGACAGTTTCATAAATTTATATATTAATCGATGTTTGTTCGAAGCATAAATACACATCTAAGTTTCTTCTTACCGTTCCGGTTTAGGGAGAAGCGAGAACGATTAGCTAGCTTAATAGTCTTATCGTTTTATCCATAATAATTGTAGAACATGATTTTCTCATAGAACAACATCTATTAAGATTCTATTGAAAGTTTTAATGCTCAACGTGTACATTGTGATAGTGACGTGTGATAGTGTACATTTTTTCAAAAAAAAAAATGTATTAGATATTCAATATCCTGTGTATTCAAACGTCGGGGCACACAAAAAGAAATATTGATATAAACTTATAAAGCCCGTTGTCAGGAGGGAGTGATAGAAAATGAGGCATAATAAAATCGATTCTACCCTTGGCAGAAGCATTCCAAGGGGCAGCCGCTCTATTGCATGACGTAAGGAAATTAGCCAGCGCTAAAAGGGAAATTGAGTTTTTAAGTGATTTTTATAAAAGCTAGAGATATTTTTATTGCATGACGCGTTTTGCATTTTTGATAGTGTTTGAGATATTGGATGTTTAACGAAGGGAGGTATTTATTCTCTTTCACAGTCATGTAAAAGGTCGCCATATTTTTTGTAAGAATATTTTAAGAGTAACTTTATCGTTATTACAAATTAATTTTTATGGCTAACAAGCTAGTTTTTGTCAAACACGTAAGTTGAGAAAATAATATTCATCACATTGGGAATATCGTAAAGAATATATATTTTTTTAAATATTGACGAATTCGTTGGAAAATAATTATATTTCGGATACATAATGTTCGAAGACAATTTACAGCTTTGTTATCTCCGTTTAAACGCTATTGGTTAAATATGGTACGTAAAAAGTTTTCTAATTAAAATATATTTCTTTATGAAAGGTGTTTCTGAGAGATAAAAAGGTTATATTATCGAAACAAAAACTAAAAATAATTTAAGGTCTTCTTATTGGAGTACTTTTAAAATGTTTCGATCAACAGACTTTCATTTCTTTGAATCTAAGCTTACTAATAAATAGTTTCAACGTAATATTTCGCATGAATTATTTCTTATATACTGATTTAAAATACAGCAGTGAATTAGTATGATATAATAGAATACATTTAATTGTAATTTACAGTGACCTTGGAACTGGTCGTGTTTATTAGAAAAAAATAGCAATTTATAAAACTGTGACAACTTGTCAAACAAATGCGTCATTAAAAAAATGACAAGCCAATACACTTTGAAAAGACATCAAAGATTTTCACAAAATCAATTAAAACTAATGACATACGATAGAATCTTATTCGTTTTGAAGTAGAAATATCTCGTATCTTAAAAAGAATATTATTTGATTTTGATTTAAGTTAAAAACATATTTATCTTTACAATTTCACTACGACATTAGGTTGGCTGGTTACGCCATTTGATTATCCTGTAAGTTTAAGGAGAAACGTTATATAATCAAAATATATTTATCAGCGGTGTTTACAGTTTCAAATCATCGTAAGAAAGATGCCATACAATGATTTCTCATCAGATAATTTGATTTGTGTTTACAGGCATATGGTATATGTGATGTTTAAAATCCCAACCGCTCAGCCAATCCTTCGTCATTTTCTTACGCTATTCTAATATGAATTAAAACCATTTCCCTTTATATCACCTTTCATTGAAATGATTAATGAGGAGTTAATAAGATCGTAATAATGTATGTAGGTTATATTGAACATTTTATAATCCCTATAATGAAAAATATGTTGACTCATTTGAAGCTATTTTAGTAATTACTTTAAACCATCTTGATTCTAATACTTTGGCATAATACGTTAACTTTTGAATTTTACACCACCAGTGTTTAGAAGGCAACTCGTGTATTGGGGATAAAATGACATAAAACAAAACATCTGCAATTACAAGGATTGCGATGAGATAATTTGAAATATCATTATGAGGGTAGCCTTTGCTTAAATAAATTGGCAAATCAAAATAATGGAATCCCTAATGTTTATATTGCATATTCTTTTGTTTTTACCTGGCTGTCCAACTAAAATAATCTTTTTGCAGTTACAAGATATTTCACCGTTGTGAGATACTGAATGTTAGCCAAGAACGACAGATGTCTTCAATATTATCATGCCAAATATCAAAAAACTCGCTACCTAGCGTGAATTCTTTTAAACTGTGATGGTACGATAATTTTACAGACCGTTTCAAAATAAATTATGATACGATAACTTCTACTCTAATTATTCTTATTTGATATTTTTTCTCAGTGTACGTTTTTGATTATTTAGTGCATACCATAAACAAATTAATTGAATTTACATACATATATTATACCTACACATCATATGAAATAAAATTTTATTCATGTATAATATAAGCAATACAACAAATAATTTTATTATTATTTTGAAACGTGCCAGTTGAGAGATGAAATAAACGTAAAAACGATTGATTTATAAAAAAAATTGTTTTGCTATCCTTAAAATTAAATATACTTTGATTATTTCAAGAATAAATTATTCTGCATCCGTATACGTACAATAAAATATTTATATTTAGGTTAACGACTTTCAAAATTTTTTTCAAAATTTTATTATTAATTCGATTAATTCTCTCGCAAAAGTAAGAGTATTAAAATTAGCTCTTTAGTTAAAAGTGTGTAGCTCGTTGTTTCATTTGATTTACTTTGAAATTCAATTTAAAAAATCATATAGCGATATTTGCATATACATATTATATTTAACATACGCATAATATAAGTTAATATTTTAATAATCACATCTATATCAATAGCGTTTGAAAACTGGACAATTGTTAATTTTAGGGTTCAGAAATATCAGTATATTTACGGTATATAAGATAAATAGATAACTGCATTTAGTGTATGAGTATGGTAGATTTTTTTTCTCATAAATTACCTGTAGTAGTTCATGTCAATTAATTGTATTATATTTAATACATAGAATAAGTTGAACATTTCCCGCTTATAGATCAAAATTTTTGGTAAACTAAACACCCAGTGGCGGGGATTTTTTCATTATTTTAATTAAGCACATCTGTGATATAGCACACATTTCGTATGGGTGACTTCCATCAAACGCCGGTCAAGTTGAAGAGCATTTTCGTAAAATATTTTTTAACGAGGACGCTGGGCGGAAATGAGAATGCCCGCCATTATTTTCACTCAGCCATTGACGTCATACGATTTCTGTTCCTACGGGCGTCGTTAATTTTATACAATTTTGAATTATGATGCAATGCAATTAATTGATTAATAATGACTTACCTTTTTTTAAGTTCACTGTTTTTTTATATTATTTGAAACCTTTTCAACTGCTAAACAATCGTCAATTGTGTATTAAAAAGAAATATCATGTTATTCGACTGGCAGGGTTGCAGAGTGTGACGCGTGCTTTGACTGTTTGAGAATATAATTTCAATATTTGATGGCAATTGCTTAAAAATGCATCTCAAATTAAAACATGTGTGACAGTGAGTTACGCGACAAGTGTGAAAAGAAATTTTAATTTCAAATATATAAAAAAATGACCACTACAAATATACCGAATTCATCTACCAATACAATTTTCTTTTTGAAATATTTTGTGTGGTATATATAAAATGTATAACATATATATCTATAAAAGATTTTTTTTGCTTTTTCGAGATATATATACTACATTGGATGTGACATTGAAATATAACAGGTTACCTGATAAAAAAATCATTACAAGCAACTTATTGTATTTTCTAAAAATATTTTATTTTGTTTTAAAATAAGGTACATATGATATATTATCGTAAAAATTTTAAAATATAAAATAACACTATACAGCTTTCTGAAGGAAAAAAATGATTGCTTAAATGTAATTTTCTCAGTCAATATAAAAAGAATCATTCATTTTTTTCGTTAGAAAGATAAACGAGTGTATTGAATTTTATATCAATGATTTAAAAATTTATATGAAATACATGTGCAACGTAATGTATATATATACATAAACTTTCTTTTTTACAATATTTGGATATTGCAATATGTTATAACGCAGCATGATCTCGGTAAATAAAATGACTAGTTACAAAAATGACATCAGAATAAAACAGCCGAGTAAATTTTCTCAGTCAGGTAGATTTACTACATTAGTAATTAAGTGTTCACGTATTTTATTCGCTACTTAATTACTTTGGATGTTTACGATTTTGATATTTTGGCGAGTGATATGAAACTGAAAATAAATTTTAAGTCGGCCGAATCGCCACGTGCGGGTGCTTATTAAAATTCTGGGAAAAATGAAAATTTCGCAAAACAAGCGAAAGACTGTTCCGCGCAAAAACCAGGCATCTGTTACCAGGCGTTTTCTTTCAGAACACACACACCGTGATCAAAGAATAATCTCATTTTTTTTGTTTTAATTTTTTTCCGCCCAACTGGACACAATACAGGACATCCAACATAATTTTATCCACGAGAACTGCTTGTTATTAGTTTCTCGACCTCACTCTTTCAAAGACAGTATGGGTAGAAAGGATAGGGCTAGTACATGCCTAGTGGTTGGTTAATTGTTTTCGCTACGCTCAGTTATTTTAGTATTGGAAAGGACTAAAGAATTTTAAGGATCACAAACTTAGCATCCCTGAGCCTTTGAACAGAAATTGAAAAATTCTGTTTGTTCTGAGACTTGAGCCAGTGAAATCCGTCACGGAAGTTAACGATGTTGGTCACTGCACCATGGACCTGACCCGCTCAGTTATGAAAAACAAAACCACGCATGACTACGTATGGGCAGTGCTATAACGAATTTTAATTGATATAAAACAAATTTTATTATTCTGAATACATATCGCGTGTATAAGTTAAGAAACTTACTAACAGCAATCATTGTATCTTATTTTGTAAGAGGAAATGGACTAGACCAGGTTTATCATCATCATCAGTAAGTAAACAAGTGTTTAACATTGAAATACAAATATAAATATATTTTGAATATACATATATCAGCTCAAATATATATCGAATTTAAATTTGAATTATTTGTTATACCGAACATTTATTGATTTTTCAATCGATGTTTGGATTTGTGGACAAAAATATGTCTGCTTTCTACCAGCGGCGTGCAGCAGTGTTATACAATGCATGGAAGGTCCAATGAAAAGTAGAGTCCAATTTTCCACATACTCAATGTCGTCGGTTTGCTTAAAGAAGTGCTTGTGGTAATTTGGTCAAAACTGAGCTATATTAATCAAAGTGTTTATTTTTTTTTTGCATAAACTCACTCAAACTCACTTAGTGCTTAAAACATCAACAATTATTTTTAAATTACTTACGTACATTCAAAATTATAATGTTGTATTTCATTCACATATCGGAAAGACATCATTAACAAACTTGTGTAAACCTTCCGAAATACATTTTAAGAATAACTTCTTGCATAGAATTCGACGGTATAACAAATTGCTTTCTACGCAATACAATTGCTCTCTACCCTCACAGCCACTCCATATAAAATTCAAATCGATATAATGAGATCAATATACTTATCATCCATCCATATCCATTTTGAATCGAGATTTTAAGCGGCTGAAGAACATTCAGTTTTAATTTAACATATTTTGTTGAATTTCTCTCCAATATGGGCGAATATATTTGAAAAAAAAAAACACCCGTTATATGTATATAAAACTAGATGAAATTAAAAGTTGTTATTCTTTTTAAATACCGTGTATTGGTGGAAAATTGAATAACACTATTATTCACCGCAGTAGGTTTTTTGTATGTGGCTGAAAATGTTTCTTAAATTAAAAACGGCAAAAAGAAAACACAACTGTATTTGGGAAAAGCGGCTTTTGTGTGCTGTTGTTAGACGGGCGAAGGTTTTAATCAACACAGAAAAACACTGAGGATTGTTCCCTTATTCCCAGAAAAAAAGAAAATGCTTTATAAACCGTTTTCAAAAAAACAATACTTTGTTTCATTATAAAGGTACGGTTTATTTTGTGATAAAATTTGATCAAATACAAAAATCATTCAAGAGTTATTTAAGTGAGAGACCTGGAACAAAATGGATTGAAAACATGGTATGATTTTTTTAAAAATTATTTTTACGATATTAAATGTTTTATATGTTATTAAATAAAAATAAATTTCTTAAAATACCAATAAAGTTATTACTACCGCTTGAATAATGATGGGGAATAATTAATATAGGGGATAAACGGCGAACAACATTTCTGGATAAGATATAGAGAGATAAGTTGACAGGAGGATGGATATCAGGATATACTATGAATTGTCGTGCTTATGATAATAAGCATTTTTTCGTTCTCGAAAAAGAGGTGATTGCTCAAATTCAATTTTAAAAAGTCACACATAGCAATAGTGCGGAAATAGTCGTTTCAGTGATACGATAGTTTTCCCTATAAGATATTTTAATATTTTACTCATTAACCAAAAATAAAATAAAATATAGTATTAAGGTATAATGTTTTCAGAAACCATTATAATATTAAGTAAACCTTGGAATTTTCCCCGAAAATGTAGCTTCCGTGTTTCGAGACATTTAAGAAAATCCAATTGAAAATGGTGATTTGACGTGCGAAATACACATCAGTGATGTTGACTGTATAAAATCGGAAAAAAATGTTTTGTTTTTTCGGAAATTGACGTAATAACGTTCCTTAGCCAGTGTAAAATAATAATAAAAAATGAAATGTGGATAAATACTTCCTATTTTGTTTTTTTTATTATATTGTATATATATCATTTTTTGAATATTTTTTGCTGCCAATTAAGGCTCTCATTACAATTATTATACATTTTCAAATTATAGTACTTTTAACAAACATAATTAAGAATTTACCATTTCTCGAAAAAGTAATGAACTAAACAAAATATTCCTTCGACAGAATATTTTTGAAAAAATACTGTAAATATGTAAAGTAAATAAAATTAATACGAGCACAATTCTTGTGATAATGTTATAATCTTTATAAATTGCTTTTTAAATTGTATCGTCAACAATATTTTTGAAGTGGGGTTTCAATAAAGGTTTCTGGGGCGAATCTTTTACGTATTTTAAGCATACTAAAGAATATTGTATTTTTATCAATACCGGTGGTAATTCTGTATTCAAACTATATATAAAGTGTTTTTTTTTTTAAGTAAATACTTTTTATTTAAATCTTTTATTGTTGATTTTATTATTATTATCATATCAAAAATTCCATTATTAGTTATAAAAAAACATTCATAATACATATATTATTATAAAAAGCTATTTCAGCCAACCTGAAAGCTTAACTTTAAATCGGATATTTATTCGAAATTAGTAAAATATAACTACAATAATACAGGGAAACATGGAGGTGCCGCATGGCGGCCATATGCTCCACATAGGGAGCGAACATGGCCAAAGAAGAAGACAATAATTTTTCTAGAAGAAAATAAAATTAAGTTAATTTTTACAAATATAAAGTTTATTTTTATTCTGCAATCATATATTTTATGTTGGCTTATGAGTCTAATGACAGTAGAACCTCTATATACCTGGTGGGAGGATGTCTGCTCAAGCCGGATATCTGTTATATGAACGAAGGTTTTCCGAATGCGTTTTTTCTTTTCTATTTGCTCATATTTAATGGGTAGGGCATGAATTCATGTTCGATTGTACTTTAAAATTTAAAATGAAATAAATTCATCGATTCCCTTTCTTGTAAATAAATTAAATTGCTGTGAAGCCGTGTGAATCATCACCCAGCGTTGCAAACGTTAGCGTTACATTCAGCCAACTATTAAGACGGCGTTATCATTAGAGTTCAATTATAAAATATAATCCGTAATTATCATACACAAAAAATGTTAACACATTATAGGTGGGAAATGTAAAAATACGTTTATCGCGGTACTTTCGGTTTTGTTGGTATATTGACTCATAATTTAATGGTTTCTTCAAAATAACTGCCGCGGCAAGTAACCCTTTTTGACAATAAGCAATAAACATATTAATAAATATAGCAAATAACCTCATAATTTATTATGCCCTGAATATTCGTTCACACATAGTATTTTTTTTTAAAAGGCGACACAGGTTTCTCGAATATTTAGGGCATCGGATTTCACACTTCCAGTGATTGAAAATTTGTTGGAATGAGAATTTTAAACTATAAATATTTATGTAATTGTATGGTATGGATTAATGTTATTTTTTGTACAGAATATTTTGAATATTTCATATTGATAACAAGTGAAGTGCAATCTTCTAAATTAATAATAGGTTTTTATATTCAGCCTAGAAAAGTAGTGAAATTATGATGTATTCAAAATGTTTTCATTTTATTTTTAATGATAAAATGTCACATATTGCTAACAAGACGTGGTAACACTTGGATATAAATATGTTAAACATTATATTTATTCATTGATATTTGAAGTTGTATCGAGGATCTACTGTACCGTGTTTTAACTATTCGGTAAATTGTTATACTGCAATATTTATAAGTCGTTCTAAAGTGGTAAGTGAGGAACTCAAATAGTATAAAACAAAATAAATATTTAATGCCAATTTGGTGTACCTACATACTATTACTTTAAATAAAAAACGAAACTTTATTATTACCTACTAATAGAGAAAAATAGTATAATAACGTTAGTTGTTTTTTCGTCTATCACACGCAAGTGAAAATGCGACGGGTTGGCTTGTTACATTAAAACCTCGTAATATAGTAATTATGTTAATACTCTCTCAATTTAAATTATTGTTTGTTGGGATTAGAGTTTTGATGTTTAAGCTGACGGGTTTCTATTCAGAGTAATCTACAAGCTCACATTTGAAAAACAAAAGACAACAATTAAATTAACAAGATATTCTCGCATTCATGTTTTTTCAAGTATGATGCATATACGCTTGACTGACTACCCATTGCCAAAGTTAGAATACTTGAGATCAACGTTCTTCATTCTGTAAGGTAAATAGGCTTCCTTCTCCGTGTAACGTTATCTAGGTAACTAATAACAGAGGGTGAAAGAGATCAGATACTTAAGATCTCTTTGGGTTGAACTAAGTAAGACAGGTCAAGAGATTGAAGCCTAAGAGTGAAATCAACAGGAAATAAGAAAGGAAACGTGGTTTTGGCATAACTATATTTATGTTTTCTTTGCTTTGATTCAAGGAAGCCTCTCAATTATTGGCAACATTAAGTAATCAATAAATAGATAGTTAAGAGTCATGTTTAAAAAATATGATTTCGGTGAACATACCATGTAGCAAAATGGATAATAAATACCCTAGCACTAAAAAGGCACACGGTAAAAATAATAAAACATTTTAAATACTTTTTCCACATACAATTTATTGGATCAGTACCGCTCATTGCGAGCACTATCAACTGATAAGAAAAATATATAAACACTGCTATTTATACAAATTTAAATTGAAATAAAAGGTGTAAGCAACTAATAACAATGAAAAGATTTACAAATTATATTATAATTACACAAAATTAAATTGCTTGACATATCTATACCATACAATTAAAAAATCATCAAAGACTAATAAATGTAAGTGGCAAATGATGTAAATTATAAACTCAATTAAAATTTGGGATAACAATAACTTAATGATGATTTTGTATTTTTCCCGCTTTAGGCCCATGTCAGGCCTATGGTAGTTAGTCTTAATAGCAAAATAATACATTACCTTCACTGTACATTAAATAACGGTAATTTACAGGAATTTATATTAAAAAAAAAACATTGTCATTGCACATAAAAAATGATAACCATTATATTTGATCATCTCTGATGAACGGTCGAGAAGGTATCTTTTTTAAGAGAAAATGTCTACTGAGGAACATTACTCTTTGAACAAATACATACATATGAATACCGCGACGTTTGCAAAAATAAATTATATTATATAATAAGAATATTATATTTTTAAAGACATGCCTACTCAAAATGCAAAGCATATGGACTCAAGACGAATCTTCACAACGCAAGTCGTATTAAGAGAACTGTTTATAAGTTGGTCGCTCAAAATTTCTTTTGAAATAGGGTAGGCATAATACAATGGGGGAAGTTCTAGTTAGTTTACCGTTTACTTTACATTCTGCCTCAAGAATCGGGTAGTTGGTAGAGGGTTAGTATGAAATAAACAAATTAAACAACCATGACTAGAATGGAAATATTACTTGACTCCGCGGTACAGTCGTAGAAAGTTACATTCAACTATGTAGATAACTTTTTTGAATCGTTCAAATTTAATATTGAAATTCCACCAAGGACCTTCAGTCTAAATTTTAAATTATATATAGATAACATTTAAATTATAATAATATGTTTATAAATTTCATATATGTTTTGATTATTGATTACTACGATACTAGCATTACTGTCCAAATTCTAAATTTTGATTTGATATACATTTTTCCTCCACTCACGAGTAGAAGGACGCAAGGAATTGAAAATAATTGTTCACCCGTTATTGTCAAGTACAATAAATCCGTTAATTTGATAACAAGAGAAGTTTTTGAGGTTTGAATATAATTAAGTAGATAGTAGGGTAAAATAAGATAAAATATTGGCTTTTTACGCATGGTATTGGTATATATAACGAATAAAAATGTTTGCGTATTACTGTGCTAGAGAACAGCCGTCAAGTTCACACAACACTATTTTATTATAATAATAATATTCTGGTTATTGCATATTGTTTTCAAACTATAATAAAATTATTTAAAATGTCTGATTCCGGTGTTTTCATTCATGTGTATGACAACCCCACAAACTACATGTTTGCCGTACACTTGTTCGTGGTGAGTGTGTCACTAATTTTCCAGTACACGAGTACAACCGACTGGCTTAGTGAGTAGGCGGCGCAGGGTGGGATTGTAAGGCAAACCGCCCTTACCACTTCTCTCGTCAGGTCGTCGTGCCGCGTAGGTTCGACGTCCCAGCGGGAGGCGGGGGCAGAGTGGCGCACGGTCGTTCACCTGCCGACCGCTCGTAGTGGTGTGCAAACTCCGACATATTTTGACCTGGAAGCTTTCATTCTATTATACGTTTTAGTTTCATCTTATTTGGATCCGTTATTTTCAGCGATATATTTCGGCAAGCGTTCAACCATTATATAACTCAGGGATAGAAAATGTTTTATAATTGAAATATAATTCGGCGTAAAAATTTGACTCGATATTAAAGTGAACGTTATAAGAATAAGTTTTATTAATTCAAAATGGTTTTCGGAGTCTTAAATAATGATTTTATTAATAAAATAAGACCAAGGACTGAAAATTTTATCTTTGACTGATGATATACGCACAACTCAAATGCTGCGTTGGTCCACTCATTATATACATATGGACAACACGCAAATGCCGTTGGTCATCCATCCATTTCATTGGTAGAGTTTCCACCAAATTTAAACATGGCTAAAATTTATTTATTTTTGTTACTATGGCCTATGAATCCATATATATATTTTTAATCAAATCAAACTTGTGTAACCATTTCTCATGTAAGGATGCTTAATTTACTATTCGAATATCACGTATTTTTCAAAATTATAATGAAAACAATTAAAATGAAAGATGCAACAGTAAGAATGCCACATTTGAGGTAGAATGTTTTGGGTTTCCCCACCCCTTAATTGAAATATACTAAAACGTATTGTAAGCCTGATAATATATGTTTTAGAATAATTAAAGAAAAAATATTTAGATAGATCAATATGAAGACAAGGCACTTGTTCCAACAAATGTTTCATCTAATTGAATGGTGATAAAAAACATTAAATAATTTCAAATTTACGCGTTGCTTTTTACGCGGATTCACTTTAACGCGGCCAAGAAAAATGTAATTTTAAAGATATTGGTAAAAATTTATCCAATTATGGAACGTATTCTCAAATGGAAAGACATCTGCGAAATACTTGTCCACAGTATGAATAGTTCATACATACATATGTACAAATAATTTAGGACAAAAATAAATATTATTGATCATGATTTTTTTACTAAAAAGAGCTTAAGTCAAAATAGCACAGATGTTTCCGCTGATTGTGGAAATAAACTTCTATAGACAGTGAAGGTGAAGATAAATAAATTCAAGTTTCAAAAGTAAATACAGGCGGACCTCTACTTTCGCACAATTCGCTATTTCGCACAAATGAAAGTGAGGAAGAAGAACCAGAAAAAATCATCAAGACTTTTAACAATAAACAATATGAACGAAGCTTTTATTCATCTACATACATTTTTGAATACTATGGAAGAATTTTATCCGAACGGAGAACGCATATCACAACTGCAGAGGGCGATCCATAAAAGCACTGCATGTTACAGAACTCTGTATAAAGAAATGAAAAAAAGAGTAAAATACAACTAACTCTTGACAAGTTTATAAAAAAAAAATATAATTTTTATCAAATACATAAATGAATTTTCATAAATAAAATTTTTAAAGGACAATTTTTGGTGTTTTTTTTACATCCCTCTACTTTCAACATTCGCACACATTATCAGGAACCAATTGAGTGCGAAAGTGGAAATCCGCCTGTATAACATATTATGTTGAGTATAAAAAACTGTGGACCCTTTAACGCGGATTTTTTTAAACGCATTTTGTCCTAATTTACGCGTTTTTTTATATAATGGAACCTATTTTATGTTTTGTATAACGCCGATTCAATTTACGCTGGTAATATCAGTTCATGACTGTATTTTTGAATATTTTTTTTTGAAAAATAATTTTACATATTGTTGTAAATATGCATTTAAATGTATTCAAAGTACGACATAATTTAAAGCTCAGTTTATATTTATAAGATTTATATTTCCGATTAAGGAAATAAATTCACCACACGAGCCACGTATCAATTATAAGAGAAACCTCCATCCACTGAAACAACGAAATACTTTAAGTAACTCAAGTGGACCGCTGCTATGATGATATTGTATTAAATAATAATTTTAAACGAGTTTTCCGGATAAAGCTATCTCCCGCGTAGGTATAGTTTGATCAATACCAAGAACCGGGGTTTATTACCCCTGCCCCGATAACTACGCCTGCCCTTCGGATAGAACACGTGACACAAGCTAACGCCCAAAACCCCCGGACACGTAAATCACTAGTGGCACAGGTTATATCGTACTACAGGAATCGTCAATCTTGGTTGTAAGGTATTTGCAATGTTTGGTAAAATGATAAATAAGATGCTTTTTTTCCGGTGTGAAATCACGAAGTTAGTCATAGATTACGGATAGTAGTAAGTGCGTAAGCGGGAAAAAAAATAGTCTAAGCGGTTAACTGATCACTCTTGCTACGCCCCGTTATTTTACGGTTGGGAGGTGTTGGAGAGTATACTTAGAAATAACTAACACCCATGTCTTTAAACAGAAATCGTTAAATCGATTTACTTACTGGGACTTGAACCCGTGCGATCCTTTTTGAAAACGAACTATGTTGCTGCTGCGCCACAGATCTGAAAAATACAGCACAGTCCATAATACCTTACAGCACAGTTTAAATGTGTGACAAGTGAAGGAATATTTTCACATAGAAGATTTATCATAATGAAATGAACTGCCAGATTAGTAAACCATTGTTTAAGCAGTAGCTAATTTTAGATTTCATCAAACTTAATCTATTGCGCTAATCTATATGAACGAAATAGGCTCTGATAATACAATGATTTACAAGTTTTATAATAATAATGTCTTTCCACCGAGAAGTAAAAATAAACACTATCAGAGTGATTCATTTTCATATTTCGATTAAGTCCGTTGTCAATTACGAATTCGTGTGCTTAGACTGCTTAGAGTTTTAAATGTTTTAAGAATCAGAGTCTCGATGAACACTCAGGCATGGGAGATGATAAGGATACTCAAGAATGGTCTTAACTTACCGTCGAGCTGTCCAACTGACTGTGAAGATTGTATTAACTATGCGAGAGAAGTTTAATTTCGCTTATGTTTTTGAAATTTCAGCTTCTTGTCGACCACTGTAATGGCTACACATTATTTTGATGTGCCTACGGCCCACGTTACGAGTGCTACAAGTAGACATGATGCGTGTAGCGAGTGCCCACCCTGTTTTCTTGTTTTCACGTTCAATTTTAATGAACCGCTATTAAGGGATATGCTACATAATAATATTTTGGAAAACAAAAATTAGTGCGTATATTTTTAATATACTTGAATTGCTATTTTCCTCGTGTCGTGTAAATTTGTATTTATCACAGAGGCGTATTAAATTTAAAGCATTTTTTATCACATTTTACAAAGCTATTTTTTCTTAATGTATTTGACCTATGTGTGTTTTTAATTTAAGGCATAGCTTATAAATATAGATGTCCATGCCGAAAATTGCAAAGCGGTTCGAGAATAAATTTATAACACTAATATTTTAAATAATTATGTTATTATTACATATAAGTTTCAAGGTGACTTTACGTATTTTAATAAAGTTATTATTTATTTCAGTTTCAGTACATATTATAAAACCCTTTAGTATTTTTGTACGGTTGATTGTAAGCTCTACTTGTTATATGAGTAGTTGCCGGCATTGTGAAGTCATTCTTAGTATTTTAACAACTATCCATTCTTTAGTGCTACTGAAATATATACGATAATTACTGCATATTTTTTTTAAATATATATATCAAGTGGCACTTTTTCCGTTATAATATCCATAATTACTAAGCAACGCGCAAAGACAATGCAAAATAAATTTTCAATAAAAAGCGAAGCAGAATGAAAACCCGACACATACTGAAATTATTCTTTTGTGTTTGTTAGACATATCATACAATCCTGTGGAATGTTGAAAAAAGTAAAGTAACAATAAAAAGAAGTGGAAAAACGAGGCAAACTTTCCCATGTTATTAATTATTTATTATCAAGAGCGAAGTGTTTGCGGCAGTAGCGTGGAAAATAATAAGATTAAATTATTTTCTTAGTAACATTTAACATTTAACAGTTGTTATATAGTTATGTTTTCAAATGTTGATACCATTGTTATTCCACTAGTTGATCTTAATATTGATAACGCAACTAGTGAATAACTAATTATTCATTTAAGATTTCGACTGAAGATGCTTGGTGGAATTTCAATATTAAATTTGAATCGTTCAAATTATGTACACTCCCACAGATTTTGTCACTAACGACCCGGGTTTCGCCTTTCGGCATCTTCAGGCGTTCAAGTGCACGGATGAGTCAGTTCAAGTTCATCCGTGCACTTGAACGCCTGAAGATGCCGAAAGGCGAAACCCGGGTCGTTAGTGACAAAATCTGTGGGAGTGTACATAATTTGAACGATTCAAATTTAACTAATTATTCATTTTAATTTTATTTTAACATTATCTTTGTTTATAAAATGAAGAAACTTGGATTCAAGAGGTAATCTACTATCAACTAAACGATTTAACATCAATTTGATATATGATTATTATAGGTAGTTTTCCCTGTTTAAATTTATTTATTCGCCTTTTTCATAAGATTAAAAAAAGACTTCTGTGGACATTTTATAGTTTACACCTTTGTATAGGTTCCATTTTTATAATCTTAATATGTATGTAGAGATGTTGATACATCTATTATGAACATATTATTATACTTAACTAGAGCTTGCTCTGGGTACAGAACAGCTCGTGCACAATTGCCGGTTTCCATGCCGAGTGGCTACTGGCAAGTATAATAGTAAGTAGTGCACGAGAGAACAACACCCCGGGGCCGGGTTCATGGCCCTACTTGCATAAAATCTCCCAACCCTCAACCCCGCAAGCTATGACATTTTCCTAAATGCAACGGTATTCGCGAGCGCCAAAGCTATTATTTTGTCATAGGAAGGGTTAGCGGATGCGTGTTAGTTGAGGTTGCTTTGCTTCGTTTGGTATACATAATATAATAATTTATGAAACAAATTTATTTGATTATACTCGTATTAAAATTGACAATATATAATATTAAAAATAGTAAGATATTTATGGGAATAAAAAAATGCCTAAATTTATACGAAATTATTTGTGATAATATTTAAAGTATGATTTCAACTGTGAGCTTAAATAAAAGTATTCAAAAAAATAGCATAATAATAAAGTCTTATTCATCTGATATGATGAAGCTATAATTTAATTAAAAATCCATTTTCTTATGATTTTGACGAAAATACTTGTTGAAATTGAATTATTCAAATTTTGTAAATTTGTGTACGTTTTGTCACTTATGACCCGTGTTCCGACATTTGGCATCTTTTGGCATTCAAGTGCACGGTTAAATTGGAATAAGAATGTGTAAGTCTAAAACCTTATAATGGATCTGGATTAAATATACTATTGATTTGATGTTAATGACGTTTAAACGTAATTTGGAAAGTAATCACAAAAATGATTACAATCTCTGTAGGTCTTAAAAAATAGATTTGATCGTGTACAGAGATTTAATCAAAAATTCAAATTAAAATCTCTTTCTTAATGGATTTTTTTTGGAAAATTATAAACTCTAATTGATGGTTGGTCGATAAAATTTCCGATGATAAAAGTGGACATAAAGTGAATATATGTTGTTAAAATAAATATATTTTATTACGTGGAGACCAATTTTATATCAGTTAAAATTGTATTGGCAACAACATATAAGTATAAAACTCTTTGCGGAGAGATAATCTAATAAATTTCACACTTGATTTAAAATAGTCTAGTATAGTAGACTTTGTTTGATTTAGAACAATCAAAATAAAAAATTTGTAGTCTTTTTGTGCTTTACGATTTTTGTTTAACCCATGATCGGATTAAATATCTGGGTCTGATGATTAAGTATGGGCGTAATCCACGCATTTTTAAACAAAGGCACAGACAAGATCAGTTTACTGTGACGAACCTACTATTTTATAAATATTCAGACTGTAATTAAACGTAAGAAAATCTTTTATCGGATTAGAACTCTGTCATACTGGTTGGTTGAATATGATGATAGCAGTACAGCGTTAATTTGGGCGTGAACGGGCAAATATGCATGTCTCACAATAAATTATACAACGAAAGATCTCATTGTTTGAAAAAAAAAACACATTTTACTGTAGTCCCTATACATTTCATACAGCAAAGAACACATTTTTGACTGAAACTAACTTCATTCTTCACCTCAAATAACCTCATTATTCACGAAACCGGTCCTGATCGTATCGGAAAAGCATATTAATTAGAATTGAATTTATGTCTTTCCATCAAGAATTTACTTTAAACAACAGTTAACAGACGATTGAATTTTCTGTCGACTAGACCAGTGCTTTCCAAAAATTTTCATTCAACGGCCCCCTAAATCTGAAAAAGTAATCCGCGGCCCCCCTGAACAAAACAATATTCTGCGGCGGCCACCTGGAGAAAACCTGCGGCCCTCAGTTTGGAAAGCACTGGAATAGACAGATAGAATAACGTTTTTACATCTGGTTACCAATCAATACGCCAGACATTTTGAAACTTTAAATTACGGTCGAACAACTCGATGACACTTTTAACAGCCACAGAAAATTGAAATTTATTATTGAACTGAATACGCAGATTTCTCGCCACTAAGTTGCGTGTTCAAGGGATTGAATCTCCAAACCGACTCATCAATTCTTTTAATAAGCATGGATATTTTTTGTCTCATTTTTGTATAGACATCGTTTGTTTAATATTTCAAAGCATGGTGTTTAGGGATAACAAGTAGCTAACAATCCACTTATAGCACTATGTTGACAGATTGATAATCAATTCTCGTGAAAACAACAAATAACGGTATACTTAATAAAAAAACATATAAGCCTTAAATCGGAAACGTATACTACCCTAAAACAACAGTGAGATAAATCGAAAATACTAGTAAAATACTAAAAGAAATTACCATAAATAAGCTGAGTCTATCAAAAGTATTTGAACCAAATCTATGAGCTCATTAAACTACATATTGGCAGCGAACATGGCATATTTATTTTGCCTGTTTATTTATTTCAAATAACAAATCTGTTGTTGTATGTATGTACAGTGTGTGGATAGAAAAATCTGGGCGTGAACGAGTTAATATGCGTGTCTTTATTCTCTTTATTGAATGCGTGCGTTCAAAGTAAGTAGTTTCTTTTACACGGTCATATCTCTGAATGAAAAAGTGAGGATTTTCTTCTTATACACCTTCATGCTCGCACGGCATTTCCCAAATTGGGTCGCCTTTGTCTTCGGTGTTGAATAGTGTACTTAAATATATATGTATTCTATCAACTGATTAATATTGTCGAATAAGGTTAACGTTAGCAATATTTCACGAACAAAGTCAATTCAAAATTTTGCCATGAAATCAAATTAAGAATATTGATAAAGAGAGAATCAAAAATTTTGTTGGAAGAGCACGAATGTAACTAAATTAAATTTTTTACTCGTATAGGAAAAAATGCATGCTTATTTTTTTATCTAAAAACTTGTTGTAAGTAAATAGATGTTTGCATTGTGACTTGTGACGTGACAACGTGTTATTTTTTTTTTATTGCTTAAAATAAGTGTGCATGAGTGTTTTTCATATTTTGCGAGGGTCTAGGGATGACCTTTCCGTCTTGAGGAATAGTGATGTTTGTTAGTTATTTATTTGTCTGCAGGGTAATGCGATATGGTGGTGATGAGACGATGTGATGATGGTTACAAAAGTTTAGATCTTGTTGGTAAAGCCATTGATGGCTGATATATTTTTGTGATGTTATGTAATGACGATTTGATACAACACTAGAAAAGACGATGATGATGAGGGTGGAGGGGGTTAAAATTAGCCAAAATTGTGTGACGTCATATGTGGCGTAAAGATCTTATAATAATTAGAAAAAGCAGATTGTGCATAGTTTTTCCATTGGTGATAATATGTTACCACTATAATGAGTGAAGTGTGAAAATTTAAAAAAAAAATATACAGTTTGAAATGCAATGGGTTAGCTGGTACATTTCCTTGCATTTATACGCCCCTCTTCATTTGTATGCGATTCCGCATCTCTTTGTGTAAATGCACCTCCGCTCCACTGTGAATGCATTTTATATGCGATAACCGTTTCAGGAAAGTGCACTCGGCTATAAGACGTTTGCTTCTTATTTTACAACTAGACCCCCGCCCACATTGGCTCTTTCAAAAGTCAAATTCATTTAAAAATATATATTTTTTAACTATATACGTATCTTTATAAATAAAACCATTATTATCATTTTCTTTTGAATCGGAAAACGTGAATTTTGAAGACAAAAAAAAACAAATATATGCATATTAGATGCAATCATGTTTTGTGCTATTTTTCCTAGCGGTATTTTATTATTTTGATTGTTAATAAGAAGTTGATTTATATTTGATAGTAGTTACAAAAATAATACTTTTAATAAATACGCATTTAAAAAACTATATATTGAAGAACGAGCCCTTAATTTGTAATCTATTATTTCTTTTCATTATTACGGCAGAAAAATTTACTAGCTTAGTTGTCTCTATAACCAATCATTTACTTTAAATTTTCTTTCCTTTAAGATAAAGAAACATTTCTGTCTCCAAGATTTCAATGTTTTGTATTTTTTTTATAATAAAGTATTGATAGCAAAAAAATGATTTGTGGGCTAATAATTTCCACAAAAGTAAGCCAGTAAACACAGTTTATTTTCAAGATGGTTGTATTTGGTAGGATTCCTTTCTTTGCATTCTTTGATTAAATCTAAAATACGATATTGTAGAATGTTACAACTTTTGTTTTATTCTTACTTTTATGATTATTCAAATAACTAATTAAGAACTTTGAAAAAACTCATAATTTGTCAAATTATCAGCTTATCGCTATATATTAATAATATAAAAAAAAAATATCATACATATACATATGTTGCATTCAGATTGAATATTTTTTTTTCCAGAAAGTATTTGTCGTATTTTTTTAATTATCTTAAATGATAAACAATTTCATTCTCATAAATAAGTTAAAAGCGAGAATCAACTATCTGGCGTGCTTTCGACTTTTGACCAACCCTAGGCTATAACTTTTTAGCCACGAACTAAACGTGGTCTTTGTAAGTAAATTGAAAGAACATTAATTACTGCGTTTTTATCTTACGGCTTTGATTACTCAATTCATATACGGCTGAATTTTTGTTTGAAGTTTTATTTCCATCATTCATTTTCGTTTCAAATAAATTATATATTGTGTTTTATACATTATCTTTTCTCTTAACTTATCCAAGATTGTGTGAAGTTTTTTTTAAAATTTGAATCGAGTAAACGGCAAATGCTTGTCTTGAGTAACAAGAACACTTTATGTAAAAAAAATATAACATTACTATACGCATTTATATATAGACCAGCAACTGATTTTCATTCAGATGACGTATTTTTTTGTTGAGGCATTAACAGTGGCGACTGGTCAATGTGGCATTGCATCAATGCACCCCTTATATGTGCAGGGGCGGTTATATTTCATGAAATTATATTCAAACAAAATTTTAATTCTAAAAAATATAATTAATTAATGCCACTGGGCATTAATTATATTATTCCAATCTGTATAAAGGTGAATGTATTCTTCCATACACGAATTTTCCACACAAAAAAACTCCTAACTTATATTCAGCATATCGTTATCAATAATATAATTTATTGATAAAATTAGGATGCAGAACTATAACATGATATAACATTTATTTAATATTGTAGTATGCAATAATCCGGCTGAGTGGTCGAGTGGTCAACATCGTTGGCTTTGGTTACGTAGGTCACGGCTAGGAATCACAGTACAGACAGTTTTAATAAAATATTTTTAATAGGTTTATTGATTTCTGTCCAAAGGCATAGATTTTTGCTATGTCTTAAATTCCTTTCCACATTTCCTATCCTCAAAACGGGCGTAACGAGAGCGATTAGCTCTTCGAAAAAGAAAGTTTGAGCAACTGAGTAACAAACAGTTCATGTAGAAAATCTTCTGTTGAGATACCTCCATTAGAAGGCCACAGTGGGAGTGGATATATATTAAAAAATAATATTATTTAAATATACCTAATGTAAACAGATATAATCTTATAAAGACAGACTGAGCGAATAACTGTATGATAATTAATGCCACAATGATTCATTAATGATAATAAACAATTCATTCGCTGTGAAGTTACATGGCTTAAAATTAAATAAAAACAGTAATTTATATATAAAATAATATACGTAAGGAAATGATTTGAAATTATTGTAATAAAGCTTCAATAAAATTATAAAAATGTGGTTGTTAAAACACATTTAATCGTTTTCTAGACATCTTAAATACACACAATTATTATTTGTTGTAGTTTATCTTGAGAAAGTGTAACTATATGTACTTACATACATGTATATATCATCAGCCACAATGGCATGACACTTATTATTAAGAATCTAACCAGTGCATAATAAAAATCAATTCGAAGGCTTTTTTATTAGTACAGTCCAGCGATATCCAAGACGTCGACCGCGTAGCCTTTCCAATGTATCTTTTATTATTTATAAATTTTATTTCTTTTTCTAGCACATATGATTTGAGTAGACCGCTAAGACTGATTTTAGTATGAAGTCGCCCACAGAGATCAAAAGTTTGGCCACCTATAGTATAGTCAATAGTGAAACATTGATTAATCATTTTTGATAGCACCCAATATCGGGAAAGTCGCAAAGCCAACGGCAAATGCGGGAAAAGAATGAATGGGTGAACGATAGATCAGGTTTCTACTTTAAAATAAATATATACATATTTTGATTCTGTAAAAAGTTTCAAAAATATTTGACAATTTTCCGAATGGAATATTTATGTTCTTTGTTCAGCGTTTTCGAAACAATAACTCATGGCTTGTATTTATTTTCGCCAAGATTAATATGGTTCGGCTTACATACACCGTCGCGGTTGAGCCACGTCGCGAATTTATTTTCAAAAGCCATTCATTTTCGTGTGTAGCGTCGGAAAAGTTTGAAGGTTGCTGCACCAAAACGAACACAAAATAATGAAAGCCATATTTCAAGTTGAGGTTCCGGTGAAAATGTGAGATGAAACTGCGCAGAGTACCTATATATCTGCTAACAGACTGATGCAGTATAATAGGGCTACCACATTATATGAGACCAAATTATGGCAGTTGGCCAAACACTGTCAAAAGTAAATTAAATCAATTTGTATTCAAAAAGTAAAAAGTTCCATTCCAAATATCAAATAAGTATTTTACATTATTGTTATGCATATATTCGCTACCATAAACGAACAGTGAGATAAAGTAATAAAAGTCGATTGTAAGATAAAAGTATGCCAATCGATTTGAAAGGTATTTTTTTAATGAAACACTGAAATGTTTAAATTTAAAAAGAAAAATATCCAATTACAATTACTGATATTGACCTGTAACTTCAAAGCGTCAGTGTGATTAGTAAAATAACTAGATACGGATAAATAGAATACAAAAAAATCAACTATGATCTTTTATCATAAACCGCAAAAGAAATTAAATAAAACCACAATCCTTAAAGTTCAATTATATCGAAATTAGTATTTTCGACTTATTCCACTGTTGCTTTAGATTAGCGAATGTACTATTGTAAAGAAAGTGTACGGTTTTTATGTGTAAATTACTTATTTTTACATATTTAAGAAAATAGTAATACTGCTTCATACAGTTTTTTTTGATTTTCATGTTTTTAAAATTATCTTCATAGATAACAGATAAAGTTTCATCACTATCTACCACCATCATAGTTTTCCAATGAATAACGCTTCAATGCTGGCGTTTTTATATTTCTGTATCCAAGTAATTTAGAACGATGCAATTGTGACAAAAAGTTCAAGCATGTTTATATTTATGGTATGTATTTGTGGTACAGAGGCGGCTGGCATTCACTCATTTTAAAAGAATTTAAATGAGTGAATGGTATAAATGTTATGTTTCATGAAATATAACCGCCCTTGCATATACGAGATGTGCATTGATCCAATACCACATTGACCGGCCGCCACTGTTGTGGTATAATAAGGCTTTCAAAATATTCTTTATAGAATATGTATATAATAATAATAAAATAAATTTTAAGCTTTTTTTATCGTTTCGTATTTTTTTTTGTTATTATTTGAATGTAAACTATAAATAAGTAATGGATATGATTTTTTTTTACGATAGTCGTTCATAAAAATGATTGTAATTTAGACTTAGTATTTTTTCTGTATAGCCAAAGTATGTCGTAAACCCTGCTTGATAAATGGAATATGATAATAGTTCTGCAGCAGTGTGGTTGTTTTGTTTTGAACAGCGAAGAAACATGGAGAATGATGGAAGTGGTCGACAGCCACCGACCGACCAACCCGTTTGTGGAAGCCATTCATCTCGCCACGGACCGTTATCCAGCACATGCTGTTCCACCTTTATAACATTATATTTCACTGTGCCATGTTTGAAAATGCACCGCAGTACGGGAAATATGATTGATTGGACAATAATGGTACTGCGACAATTGAAAAATAGTTATATTGTTGAATGTTTATTGCCAATATTGTATTTTATCGGTGGATATATAAAATGTCTACCGCGTAATCTATCGGTAGTGCGGTAGTGGTACTTATGGTAATAACAAATGACATTGCAATGACAGTTATTAATCAGTAATTAATTTATTACAATCTTTTTAAAACGATACATAATTAAATATCTTATTAAAATAGTATATATTATACAGTTGTATACTTAATATAATATAAAAATCAACCGTGGTAGAATCATGCTTTTTGAATACTAGTATCGGATTTAAAAAAAACTATTATTGAATTCCGTCAAAATAATTATTGTCATATGATATTTTAGTATTTTGTTGATCGTAAAATAACAAGAATAAAATCAAGTAACGTCCATATCATTGTTATGTATACTCAATACCATACCATACTATGTTTTATTCTGTATGACGTTCTATTTTCAAAATGTGCTTCGTGCATTAGAATAAAACAAATGAAGTATGAAACTTCAGTAGATTAAGAAAACAATTGCAACCTGTCACTTTCTCACGATTTTCGTATTAATTATAAGATTGATTTATTGATTTATAAAGTGTAATATATTGTTATCTAAATAAAATTGAACCAACACATAAAAGTGTTTTAGTAAAAACAATAAACATAACATAAAAATTGGTGTCAGAAGTGAGGATATGTGCTAAAATAACGTTAAGAAATTTATGGTGATAATAAATTAACGGTGAATAAAATTCTTTAAAAATTAGCACGAATCAAATACACGAACAAAATAAATCTAATAAAATAAAAGTACATCGATTAAATCGAACGGAAATTATAATAAATCAAATATAATAATAATACGAAACTAGAATAAGACTAAATCTCCAATTCTACGAAATCTATCATCGAAAATCTTCTACGTCGATATATCTACAAAATCTACTATTGAATCTTCAACTTCTACATGGTGAAAATAAATTCTGCGAAATCCATCATCGAATATTCAAACTACATCTTCTTGCCGACTTCAACTACATTTTCTTTGCCGACTTCAATTACATCTTCTTTGCTGATTCTACATCCAACTACAAGAAAAATCTGCAAGCTGCCAACAACCTATTTCAACGACTACTAGAACCAAATTCATCTTCAAGTCAACGTTTGTTTAAACTTTATGCAATATATTATTCATCATATTCTGTGAGTAACTTTTGTAACAATTTTTCTTACTCAATCTATACACTTTCACACCAAAATGCCTACACTCACTATCGATACATTGATGAAGTTTGTTTCGACATTTGACGGAGAAAAACGAAATCTGTACCCTTTTATTAAAGATTGCGATACTGCATACGAACTATGCTCAGAGCAACAAAAAAACATACTTCTAAAATATATGATTCATTGCGTTGTAGGAAATGCCAAATACACAATTGCCAATTATAATTTTAAAAACTATGCCGAATTCAAATCATTTCTAATAAATACCTACGGTGAAAATAAACACACATCTCAGTTAGAACTGGAATTAAGAAATTGTAAACAAAACTTTAACGAACCGGTAATAAACTTCATTCAAAGAGTTGAAAATTGCACTAATAATCTTATCGGAGCTGTTCGATTTTCGAACAAGGACGATGAAGAATTGATAGGGAGAATAAAGCAAATTGAAGACAGCGCTCTAAATACATTAATTTTAGGTATGACCAGTCAACTGTCAACAGTAGTCAGGCTTTCGAGACCCAAAAATCTTATTGAGGCAACAAATGTTGCAGTTGAAGAAGAAAAGTTCAATAATGCAGTTAGGGAAATGAACTCTAACCCAAATAAGATCAATCATAATTATTTCACCAAACAATCAAAGCCACACTCTCTAAATTCAGAACATAATCAATTTGTCGGTAATCTTACATCTCAATACAATTCAAAATTTTGTAGATACTGTAAAAAATCAGGACATATCTTAGAAGAATGTCGGAAAAGACAATTTAATAACAACGTTATCAATAAATAGCATTATCAATCATAATTGCTTCAATCAACAAATTCCATAACTAATAAATCTCTCAGTATTCTAATAAACTTCCAACCTCTATAATTCAGTAATTTCTTCGAATTGCTACGTAATGTAAAATATCATTTCAGGCAGAATATTTAAATTTCAACAATTATGATCACAATCTCATCATATCAGTTAGGTTATGCACATTTTCGATATTGCATTTTTAGTTCTAGTTATTATAATGATGTTTGCTTGGTATAAGTTTACAGGTTTTTTCTTTGGTTATGTCAAGGTAAGCGCTATTCAGTTGGCGTGTGGTAATTCCTTACTAGTTGTTTTTATACTGTTTGGTCTTATGCGGTTAGGGTTTGGTTTGGTTCTGTTTTGTTTAGCGGAGGTTGGATTTTGCTTACGTGAGATCTATTGGGTGGTCTAACGAATAATCGGTTGTCCCAAATAAAGGTATTAGCTTGTGATATTAAGTTCATTTGATATACTAATTTTGACGAATTTTTAAATACATACTCTAAAGTAGTATATATCTACAAACCCACCCAAATCCCACCACACCCCAACAACCCCAAACCACACCCAATCACACCCAACAAAAACACCCCCCCACCCCCCACCCCCCCCCCAAACCCCCCCCCCACCACCCCAACCCCCCCACCCACCCAACCCACCCCCCCACCACACCCCACCACCACCCCCCCCACCACAACCCACCACACCACCCCACCCCCCCCCCCAACCCCCCCCCACCCCCCCAACCCCACCCACCCCCCCCCCCACCCCACACCCCCCCACACCTACCCCACCCCCCCCCACCCAACCCCCCACCCACCCCCCCCCTCCCCTACCACCCCCCCCACCCCACCAAACTTCCAACACAACCTCCCCCCCCCCCCCCCCCCCCCCCCCCCCCCCCCCCCCCCCCCCCCCCCCCCCCCCCCCCCCCCCCCCCCCCCCCCCCCCCCCCCCCCCCCCCCCCCCCCCCCCCCCCCCCCCCCCCCCCCCATCCCCCCCCCCCTCCCCCCCCCTCCCCCCACCCCCCCCCACCTCCCCCCCCCCCCCCCCCCCGCCCCCCCCCCCCCCCCCGCGCCCCCCCCCCCCCCCCCCCCCCCACCCCGCCCCCCCCCCCCCCCCCCCCCCCCCCCCCCCCCCCCCCCCCACCCCCCCCCCCCCCGTCTCACCCCCACCACCCACGCCCGCCCCCGCACTCCCCCCCCCCCCCCCCCCCCCCACCCCCCCCACCCCCTACCCGCCCCCCCCCCCCCCCCCCCTCCCCACCCCCCCCTTTAAATCGTTTACGACTCAAATATAAATGGACCAATATGCAAAAAGACGTTAAAACATATATCAGACAATGTGAATCTTGCCAGAAAAACAAAATATATCGTCAAAATCTAAAACAACCCATAGAAATAACTACGACTAGCGGAAAACCGTTTGAACGTATAGCTTTAGATATAGTAGGTCCATTACCTTTAACAGAAAGTGGAAATAAATATATTTTAACTCTCCAAGACGATCTTACAAAATATTCTCAATGTTACCCTATTCCTAATCATGAAGCAATGACAATTGCATCTCAATTAACTAAAAATTTCATTTGTCAATTTGGCATCCCTGAAAAAATTCTTACCGATCAAGGAAAAGATTTTACTTCAAACATACTTAAAGAAGTAACCAAACTTTTAAAAATCGAACAAATCCAACTAGTGCGTATTCTCTTACTAGTAATGGTGCGCTAGAGCGTAGTAATGCTACTCTAGCCGACTATCTAAAACATTACATATCTCCAAGTCAAACCGATTGGGACGAATGGTTACCTTTTGCTATGTTAAGCTATAACACTACTCCACACACTGCTACAAAATGTACACCTTTCGAATTAGTTTACGGAAACTCACCTAAACTACCAACAGCTATAATAATACCCGAATTTAAATATACATACGATTCGTTTTTAGACAATTTTAAGCTCAAATCAACCAAATCACACGAAATAGCTAGAAAGAATCTAGTTGAAAGAAAAGAAGACACACAATTAAGGCATAACAAAAATAAAACCTTACGAAAATTTAAAATCGGTGATAAAATATATTTAACAAATAATGCTACTAAACTAAATAAATCTAAAAAATTATCTCCTAACTTCCAAGGTCCGTACGAAATCATAAAAGTCAACAGTCCTCTTAATATTACTATTAAAGTAAAAAATAAATTAATCAAAGTTCACACTAACAGAGTGAAACTTGCTATTTTAGATCCCTTACAGTAAGTGGATTTAAAACAGATTACGACAATCATTACACTATCTCAAAAATACCATGTTTATTCAACCCTAAAATCACAATATACACTCTTACATACTAAATAAAATTGTTATCAACTATGTAACCAAGATTTTATTTGTAAAACCTGAATTTAAAAGTTACTCTAAAATGTTATCCTAATAAGTGAAAATGTACAAACATAAAATTATTATATATTTATTCCAGATGAAAATATCTTAAATGATGATTGTTGTAAGTAACAAATAAATAAATAAAACCTATCTCCTCCATTACAATCACTTACAATACCTTATGTACATCATCTCAATATTTCTTATAATCATATATTTATTGTATAAACTCATTTAAGTTACCAATAAGTTTATTCTTTAGGGGGGAGATGTTATGTATACTCAATACCATACCATACTATGTTTTATTCTGTATGACGTTCTATTTTCAAAATGTGCTTCGTGCATTAGAATAAAACAAATGAAGTATGAAACTTCAGTAGATTAAGAAAACAATTGCAACCTGTCACTTTCTCACGATTTTCGTATTAATTATAAGATTGATTTATTGATTTATAAAGTGTAATATATTGTTATCTAAATAAAATTGAACCAACACATAAAAGTGTTTTAGTAAAAACAATAAACAT
>CM062822.1:23134336-23169456 GCA_031772345.1 Himalopsyche anomala | reverse complement strand
TTAAGATACTAATTTGGCTTGTTGCACCTTGGAACCTTTTTGATAAAACGTGTATCAAGTGTGATACATTGTGATTATCTAAAAAAACGTGTTTTGAAAAACTCTGGGTTACGTCTTTTTTCCTTTCCAGAGTCGATATGTTTGTATATTCATATACAAAAACATGCCTTGAAGTAGTGGTAAATGGTTTTCAGTGATGAGTAATGGATCAAATACTTACTTGTATTGTATTGTTATTTTAGTGAAAATAATACTTATTATTATTTAACAATTTTGAGGGAATCGTACGCTTACTTAGATGACCATAGTGTATTGAAAGACAGTTGATATTTTTCATTAGTAGGAAATGTTATATTATCTGCTTAATCTCAAAAAGAGTCTCGATAAGAATACTTACTTTTATTGACAATCTTATCATTAAAGCAAATTGACCCTGATGTCAAAAGTTAAAGAGTCAAATCTTTTATTTCAGCTTTTATCGTCGAATGCTGCGCTATGTCGAAACGTTCTTACGTTTCCGTTACCACAAGGGCCTGCTTTCCTCAGCCCGGTACCCGGCCCCCGGTATCATTTACATCCCGGCCATTAGCTCGACAATCTCAAAGCCCCTCAGGCTCTATCAATCGTATGCCACTGTAAGCCGAACGATACCAAATCTCAACGTACGTATCGTTACGCTATTTTCAGAAAATATTTTGTTTAAAAAATATTAAATTAGAACTTCCCGATTTACTATAGTCGTTTTATATTACTAACTTAACTAAAAAAAATCCATAAATAAACTAGTTACATTTTAAATTTACGATTCATGACAAGTAATTAAAATTATATATTATTTAATCAACATTCACTTCCAATTAAGATAATACGGTCTTCAATAAATGAGATACGGTCATTCAATCGGTTCAATACGGTCATAAATGACGTTCTACAAGAAATGATCCTAATTCATTTATTCAGTTTTCAATTACTTTATGTGCAGGATCGCTGTCACTACAAACCGTTTGTTAGGATACTCGTTCTCTTCGGTAACATTGTTCACGGGCTCGAATCTCACTGTAGGCATTAACATAAATGTTTTAAAATCAATTTACGGATTCGTATTCAAATGAAATATATATATTTTCATAGCTAGAAGCATTGACCCAAGTCCTATTGAAATTGAGAAAATGAGTATTCAGATTGTTGGTTAAATTGGTATAAATTGTCTTTCGGTGGGGAGCACTATTAAGTGGCATCCTCACGACGTGCCCAAACCACAACAATAGCCGCTTTAGTATAGTGATGGGCGAATAGAACGAAAACACTCAAACCGTAGCACATAATGATGATATAAATCAATGCTCACCAAAAAATTTCATACAACGGCCCCGTAAATCTGAAAGCCATAATCCACGGCCCTCCTGAACAAGTACTGATATAAACGACAGTCAAATGATTCATGGAGTCAATCAATTTTAGACGTGTGTTAATTGTGAAATTGAAAAACGAAAGACCAAAAGAAATTTTAAATGTACATATATGTACTAAAATGGAGCAGGTCTGCTAAGCAAAATTTTACCGTAACGTTATATATTTCTGCCACTGTTCCACTGGCGTTTCAAGAAGCAGCATTGTGAGATTTCCCGCCGACAACTCGCCCCGCCAGTAGGCTGTAGTAGTTGTTCACGATTTCCTATTAGACTTCTATTTGCGATCTGCAGATGCAGATAAGAGATAGTGGCTACTGCCGCCGCACCGCTCGCTCACTGTTCTTTTTCACAATCATCCAATGAATACCTCTTCGCAATCTCTGCTTGCCGGCTCTTCAATTATTACCCAACCTACAACTGAGTGTATATGAAGATTTTTTTTATATATTTATTTTTTCATATTTTATTGCTGATTTTCGTGGCCGATTGATATCGCATTAGGTAATTCCAATTCTCAAATATATTTTTTTTGTACATTTTTTTATTTAATTTATTTTTTACATTGTACCCAAATGTGTGGATCTCTAAGAAGCTTTGCCTCATTTTATTTTGCCGCATCCTAAAAAAGCGTTGCCTAGATAGGGCATGAAATGCTATCAAAACATCTTTTTATTTAGGCACCTCATTTGATGTTTGAACCAAAATTTTGATCGTTTTGCAACAAATTTATTTATAAAATGAACATGCTAAACGTGGTGCAATACGATGAAAAGTTTGTCGTACACCTAGTTTCTGTTTCTTCAAACCAGTGCTTCCCAACCTTTTTCATTCCACGACCCCCTAAATCTGAAAAAATAATCCGCGGCCCTCCTCAATACAAAACATATTCTGCGGCGGCCCGCAATATGGGAAGCACTGCTTTAAGCTACTCTCTTGTAAATTTTATTAAATATTTTTTTATTAAAGATTATATGTATAATATGCTTTCATAAACTTTTGCTCAAAACATGTTGAGCTGTTTTTATTCAATTTTGAAAAATATTCTTTCAAAAAATCACTATTTATAGAAAAATAATAACAAATTATTTATGTATTTTTTTTCTACAGAGCCTCTTATTAATAATAACACAAGTTAATACTTTCAACATTATGTGAAATATAAATAAGATCTTCGCAGAAATGCGTCTGCCTTACATGTTATTATTGTAATCGCCTTAAGGAGATTTGATATTACCATTTTTTCGCAGAACTCATTCGACTATTGGTTAGATTTTCCATGTTACATATTAAAATATGACCTTAGGGTTTTGCTTTGTATCTATCATCTTGA
The DNA here is from genome assembly GCA_031772345.1 of Himalopsyche anomala. Lineage (NCBI taxonomy): Eukaryota > Metazoa > Arthropoda > Insecta > Trichoptera > Rhyacophilidae > Himalopsyche > Himalopsyche anomala. The sequence continues at coordinate 23,166,714 of CM062822.1, read as the reverse complement.
ATAAATCCCTGAAAACAGATAATTTCACCGAAATTCATGTTTATTTTATATACATATTTTCCAACTGAAAAATCCTTTTTTGTATAAAATAAAAAAAATACGTATTAATAAATTAAGAATAACAATAAACAAATCTGTGAATGAAAAAAAATATAATATTTTATATGTTATTTTAGTAAAAACACAATATTCCTTTGTACTTCATTCCACTTTATTTAATATGTCAGGACCGGTTTCGCTCATTACGAGCATCGTCAACTGATAAGAAATATAATTTAACAATGCCATTTATACAAAAATGAACAGTTATAAACAACAATTGGCATTGAAAAGAAAATACCAATTACATTAAAAGTGATTCTAAAATAGCACAAAATTAAAATGTTTAACACATCTAACATATAATTAAAAAGTCATCTCAGATTAATAAATTTAGAATGGGGATTGAAAGTAATTACAAACATAATTAAAATTTGGGAATTCTTTGACAAAGTGATACAATGAAAATAATGTCATTAATATAGACATTAATAAATAAAGTGGAATGAAGTACAAAGGAATATTGTGTTTTTACTAATATAAGGCCTTTCCACCAAGTATTGACAGTAAACACCCTAAAAGTGATTATATGTTATTAATAAGTAAATACTTAATCCTACATTTCACTATGACACAAATTTCGTCACAATTTTTTTTTATCCACAATTAGTAATATAAAATAATTAATCATTGAGTGACTATTGTACGTATGATAAGAAAGCAAGTCAAACTTTATATATGGTTTAAGGTTTTAATACATTCAATGTGCCGCTTAAAATAACAATGCAACGAATAGCGAGTCGATTTAAACATTCAATTCACGTAACGTGTATTTTTTATGGCTTGATATCTCCATATGATCAGCGTCAAAACAAGGCGATTTCGATCGACGAGATTCTATACTGGCCACTGACTGAATGAACATCAATGACATTCAAATTAAAATTTAAATAACACAAAGGAATCGACCCCATTACATAAAATCAAATAACAATATGTCCTTCGTAATATATCACATAAAGTGTTAAATAAAGAATAACCATGGCTAATAATTGAAGATATTTCAGATACGTCAAAACAAATTGATGGAAGTTAATCCAATACGAATACCTAATCAAAACAATCGGCCAAGATATTTAGAATAAAATGGATTTTTGTCAACTTTTATTATCGGGTCCATGGCACAGTGGTCAAAGTAGTCTTCCATGCCGGACCTCACGGGTTCGAATCCCAGTACGAACAGCATCTTATCAATCGATTTATTGATTTCTGTTCGAAAGCATGGATGTTTGTGATGTCTAAAAACTAGTGCGATTAGCTTACTACTACTCCTGTCTTAACCCTATCCTTTCTATCCATTCGAAAACAATAGAGGTTGAACAACTGGGTAACAACCAATTTTCGTGAAAATTCTGTTGAGATACCTTCATTAGGAAGCCATATGCTCCACATTGGGAGCAGACATGGATTCAAAATAATATAAAAAAATTCGATGGATTCGGCGGTAACTTTGTGGAAGTTTATTTTGAATATAAAATTAAATTTGATAGCTATGTTATTCCACTTTATTAAAATAATGTTTGTATACACGCAATTATTATACATTTAATTTCATATACGGAAATTAGCCTTCTCACGTAGGGTAGTAGATATAATATCTTAAAAACCCGTTTCCCGCCTATTTTCCAACCTTTAATCCAGTGTTTCTTACCGGGGGTGTGCGGCAATTGAAAAGTCCGAGGGGTGCTTTTAAAGTACATATATATAGCATTTGGACGTCGATAGCATATTGAGATGATGCAATCAGTTATATCTATCAAACATTCCGAGAGGGTCGAGTTAATTTGATTGCGTCAGTGTATCCGAGTTTTTCTGCGTTTAAATATATTTGTATTTTTATTTAAAACAATTAATTAATGCAAATTATGTGAGTACGGTACATGTATAGTATCTGAACAGTTTGCAGAGGTGCAATCGGAATGCCGTTCCACCACACATAATAAGATTAATAAGCATAATTTCATAATTACTTGTATATACACATTATCGTTTTTCTCGCAAAATTTGCAGTGTTGGAAATAGAGGTATTGTGTTAATTCATGTTAAATATTTGTTTTTATTTTTTACATATAACGTGGAGTTTTAATTTTGTTAAAATGTCAACGTAGTTAATGCACGCTAATCTGTAATATTAATTTTTATTTCTCTTCAAATTCAACATATCTTTTTTTTTATGATTTCAATGAGAATTTAATTAATTACATACGATGAAATTTTATGTTTTCCGCAGTTTACCATAGAAACATTAGTATAAATTATACTAAGCACGACTTTTTAAATAGAACGTTTCTGCCACAACAAGAAAGCGACAGCCAACAATACTGCTGGTTGATGATTCCATGTCTGAGGTATTTTATAATAAATACCACATAAAACGTACAGAAAAATTGTAGGTCAAATTATATCGTTAAAAAAACTTCTTTATATATTATTATAAACAGAAACATAACAAAATTTCAAAGTAAAAGTAAGTTACTCGAGATCATCTCGAGGATAAGAAACGTCACAAATAACCTTGCCCAAGATCTTAAATATAAATTGAAAAATAAAAATATGATATAACTAGGACTTGAACCATCAGACGCAGTCGTATCAAAACCGAAAACTATTATATGTTCAATATTAAGGGACACTTAATTATTCTATACAACAAACCTTACGATGGCTCTGTGGTTAACGTTAAAATATAAATAGATCACTTCATATTCTTTTAACGATTATCTGTCACACAAGAATGTCGTACGTATTAAATAAAATATTGATGCAAATAAAATAAGTCTTTTTCTGAAACTTCAATATTACTGACATGAACAAAATATTACATAGGTACTGTGTTAATATAACATAGGCTCACCATACACTAGGGCTTGTCGATTTTCAAAAATCGGTTTAAATTGATGTCATTTGTATGCCGGGTTTTATCGACTTGGTAACTCAGTTTTAAATATTAGAATAAATATTAATTTGTTTTTATTATTTTATTAAAAATCTGAATATTTTTCCTCGAAGCCGCCATGGGTACAAATAAAACGAGATAAAATGTGTAGGTTAATAGTCGGGTCTATGGCGCAGCGGTTAGTGTTTTTGTCTTCTGTGCCAAATCTCACGGGTTCGAGTCCCAGTACGAACAGCATTTTTTCAATCAAGCATGGTTATTTGTGATGATTATGATTTGTGTAAAAATGTCCTTCTACACTTCCAACCCTTGAATAACTGGGTGTAGCGAAAGCGATTAGTTAACCACTAATTCTGTCCTAGCCTTTCTCTTTTATACATACTGCTCTCTTTCAAAAGAGTGATTGAACGACTGAGAAACATACAGTTCTCGAAGAAAAAGCCTATTGAGATATACCTTCATTAGGATGCCATTTTCTCCACATTGGTAGAGAAAATGGAATAATAAAAAAAGTTAGTATTATATGTAGGTTTAAATGATTTTTGTTATTTTTGTTGTGAATTTGGTTTATTGTTTTCTAAAAACATATTTCCTGACGAGGGAATAACGAATAAAATTGATGTAAATTTAAGTAATCTTTTGTAACAGTGTTTAGGTATAAAAAAATAAACATTGAGCTTAAAAAATAACTTTTTTTTGATAAACTTTGAAAACCGGCTTAAGCCGTGTTTTAAAAAATATTGTAATTCAAAAACTGTCTATTTTAAAGTCGGTTTTTGTATAAGCCCTAACTTACACGGTAGATATTGCGGGTAGTAACTTGCCTCTTACCCAATTCAATATTCTAAGTCAATACTTCGGTTATATTATGACAACTCATACCAAACTCTTCAGCGATAACAATCGTAAGTATTGCTGATCCATTATTCATAGTGAACATGCTTCGTGCAGGGACTTCCAAACATATTTTACTACTATATTTTTTTTCAGGTGTGCAATTGAATCGATTCCAGAATTGATATTTTGCAATAGACATGGTGCTATTACGTACTCCAATTATTTGATATATCAATAACTTTATAGGATTATTTTCTTATTTCGAAAGTTTTAATTTAACAATATAATATACCTATTTATATTTTATTGCTTTATTAAAACATTTGAGATTGAAAACTGCAATGGTTCTGAATCTTGTGATTTCTACCAATAATAAAATTGTATTATACAAAAAAGAAAAATTTAAAAGATTGTGATGGGCCATTTTTTATTATAAATAGCGATTAATGCAGATAAATGATTTTAGACTTTTTTAAAAATTGTTTTGAAAGTTGTTGCAATTCGTCCGACTGCGATTGACTGAAAAAACTGCTTTTATTAATTTTGGTAATAAATGCATATATTTTTGTTAGCGGTTTGCATGTGTAAAAATATTTATTGAAAAGAAAACACAAAAATATATACGAAGCAAACAGGATACGTCTATAAAAAAAACAGTTTTACTTTATTTACATCAAATTTAAAGTTAAAGTGATAGTAAAGTCGTAGTCAGTAGATTTTTAAGCGGGACTGCATTCGTATTTTTTTTAGCATTTCTGACATCGCATGCTCATTACTAAGCGAGTATCATTTGGTAAAAAAAATCGCTGTTTACTTGAATACATTCTGATTTGAATGTAATTTGGTATCGTATTAGAAATATTGGAAGGTGAGGTTATCCGCTGTTTTTTAATTTATCTATCGAGCTGTATGGAGTCATACAATAAATTGTTTTTAAATTCGCTCACTCTATTTTTCGCCTTCCATAAAAATAATAATAAAATTATTACATTAATCTTATTCAAGACGTGATCGTTTCTTTGTAAACGGTAATTTACGTGCATAAACTTGCGTAATAAGTTACATGGAAATAAAATATATTTCGTTTTGAAGAAATTCTTCAACGCTTAAAAAATAGTATTAAATATTAGAATTACGATTTATTCGATTGGCATAAATAAAAAATTGTATTGTTCGAATTGTTTTAATTTGAAAAGAGAAACGATCATGTTCAATTGATATCAGAATCGTCCTTTATTAAAGTTTTAGTAATACATTTATATATATATCGACTTTCGAAAGGCAAAAGGACGTAACCCACAGTTTTTTCAAAACAGCTTTTTTTCCATAATCACAATTAGTGCATCCAATCCCGAGATCCCGTCCAATTTTATGAAGTCGAAATCCCGGGACTGACATGGTCGTTATCTCAGGATTTCGGGATAGAGAAATCTTGAATCTTGAATCCCGAAAATTGATAGGATTTTAGGAAAAAATCGACTTTCGGAGATAACCGTTGGAAAAAGTAGCAAATCAAAAATTTCAAATTCTTGGTGAGCTAAAAAAACAATGAGATCCGGAGATAATCTGGGTAAAAAGTACACCAAATCAAGGATTTCAAATTCTTCGGTGAGCTAATCTCAATTAATCAAAATTAATCAAACCCGAAATCCCGGGATTGGTAAAAGGCTCCGGGATTGGATACCCTTATCACAATGTATCAAACTTGATACATATACTATCAAAAGGATGTAAGCTGCAAATGCCAAATTAATATCTAAATTTAGCTTTTAAGTTTAAAAAAAGATGAGCTTGTGAAAATTGAAACCAAGAAAAAAGACTGAAATAAAGGTTTTCCTAGACACTTTTAATTAATTAATATTAGATTATGTTAATTAAACACCAGCTTAGAAGTCTCTGTGTACTTCAAAGTTGTGTATAATTCATAATTTGCATATGGCCCAAAATCATCAAAACACGTTTTTTGCACTTCCTGTAAAATTTGATATGTGTGGGTGGGGTATTTGTTCCTTTCCACAGTCAATATGTAAGATAATAACGTATAGTATAAATTGTTACACTCATATAATGTTTTTAAAGCTAGGCTTTGGCAATGATTTAATATTATGAGACGTCTTGCCATTCAAATTTGTAAAGTGGTAAGTGATACCGGGACAAAATATTGTTTTCATTACTGTATGGGTAACAATCGATCAATAAATCACACTATGACAGTTAATAATGTTATGTAAAGTATAATAAATAGATACATATACTATACACATACTTACACATTATTGTGGTACGATGTTTAAACGTTTTTTTCACTGTATGAGATTGCTAAAGAAAATTAGCATTTTATTTTCTGCTCTTCATAGATTGAGCTATGAGTAATTCATTATGTATGTATTATTACTGTAGTTGTTGTCTTATCACGATATGCATCTGGACGTTCGTTAATTAATAGTGAAATATATATCGTTAAGAATTTTGGTTGATATGTACTAAGCATACTAGAAAACTGCAGAAGATATTAATTTCGAAAGATTTTGAGTTAATTTTGACTCCCTAATTTATATACGTTACAAATTTAACCATTCTCTCCCGCGTCTTTTTACCCCAAATCACATTATGTTATGTTATACGTTCCAACCTTGATTTTACTTGAAAAGTCTTGTAAAGTCCAATTGAAAAGTTTTGACATTTTACTACTTGGCTCACTTCACCTCTTGAGGGCTCAATTGTCGAATGAATCGACACTAATTTTTATAAAAAATGGTTTTATAGGTATGTCTTGTATTTTCTCAAATTAATTAACACAATTATTATTAATCGGATATTTACCATTGCAATAAATTACGTATTTAAAACTCAAAGATGGATACCTGAAATCTTGACGACTGCCGTGTAAAGCTCATCCCTTTTGCGAATTATCTACCTTAGACAAGTTTAAGCAAGCGTGGACAAGCTTGGACAAGATTGCACTTGCTTTACTGCTAAGATCTTTAGAGCATATAAATACATATATTTCAACAGTAAAAACAAATTAAAGAAAGGAAGGCACATATTTTTTTACTGTGCTGTAACTACAAGTTATAACTTATTTAGGTGATACCTTGATTCCTACAACAAATATGTAGATTATACGAGATGCTACTTGAAAGGGCTGTACGGTGACCATCAACGAATTCGTTTTAAAGAGGTGGAATTGTTAAACGGTTTGTTTCATCAATATTTTTTTTATAGTAATGATATTTTTTCAATCCTGCTAGATTAAATGCATGGCGCATAACCGTCAGTACTTATTCTACGTGTTTTCCATTTTCACAATAAATAATTATACCAGTTCTTGTCTGATAATTATCCAACAAGTATTAAATGAGGTAACAGATATTCGCCGGGTCCGTAGTGCAGTGGCCAACGTCGTTGACTCCCGTCGCGGTTCTCGCGAGATCAAATCCCACTAAGAAACCGCTTTTTTCAGTCGATTTATCAATTTCTGTTCAAAGGCACAGATGTTTTTGATGTCTAAAAATTCCCTCCTACTTTCCCAGTCCCTTAATCACTAGGCATAGACTTTGCTCTACAGTTTCTATCCAAAAAGTCTTCAAAAATAGAGGCCGAGCGACTGAGTAACAAGCAGTTCTCATAGAAAAACTTCCGATGAGATACATGTATACAGTGGTTACCAACCTTTTTGGACCCTAGAGCACATTCTAAAATATTGGTAAGGTGGCGGGCACCACATTTTTTCAAGGTGATTTATAACCCAGGAATTTAACGATTTGCCCAAATTAATTATCAGCGTGATTCCTTTTTTTTTTTAGCTCTTCCAAGTATTTTGAAATCCAAAATTACAGGAATTTAATGATTTGTCCAAATTAGTTGGCGGGCACGGGATTGGTAACCCCTGCACTAGTGTATACTTATGTATAAGGTGTAAGTTTTAAATCAATTTTAACTAAAAGTTTATAGCTCACTTTTTAGTAATACTGCTATAATACAGTGCTGTTTAAAGGATGTGTTTCCCAATCTTTCGATGTGCTAGCGCCCGAGGCCTATTATTAATATTAATTCAGCCCACCTTTTCACTACTTACTACACAACACTGCAATCGCGTTCGACGACCTTATAGCACAGTTTGCAAATCAAACTGTACTTGTTCTTGTTGCCAACCAACTTAACTGACTTTACTCCATAGTGACGTACTACTGTGGGCTGCGCTTCGTTATTCGTCTTGTTGTCTATTGTATAGAAATTTTTTTCAATATATTAATATTGTATTACAAATCAATTAGTTAACACCAATTACAAAGTTATTGTAAAAATTACATTGCACGTATAAAGTCAAATGCTTGTACGAAATCGATACAATATAATATGTTATCAAATAAATATATTGACTAAAGAAAAAACTATTTTTCCCTTAATATATATTTAAAAAAAAATCGAAATAATTCAAATCACATCCTACTATTTACTAACACGAGAGAAAAACATAATTTCCACATTGTCTCTGAATAAAATGTGGTTCGTAAAGATATGTAAGTGTAAAGCTTAATTCATTATTTCAGTGGATATGAAGTGAATTAAAAAATCTTTTTAGTGATATTTTTATTATTGTTCTGAACAACTTTCACTTAATCATGAAGTATATTGTTTTTTTTTATCACAATTATTGAACAACCAAATATTAATTGTAAATTTAAATCCTTTTTTTATATTATGTAGAAAAGAATTCCAAGATGAGGCAAACTAAAACAAAATTATATAAATTAAAATCGGAAACTTTACCGTGGACTTTTGACAAGTTAAAAAGACACTTCGTCGGCAATTTTCTACAACCTCGTATCTAAAAATGTACAAGATTTCAGGAGACAAATAAATGTACTTTATTCTACCGCTATCGTTTTCGCTTTATATCTCTATAAAACACAACTGGAATGGCTTTGTCCTCCATATTTTTGAGGAAGTTAATAAAACAGGAAGCAAAGACGTTTCCTATCATCCCTCTCTGTACTAAACTTAAACGTAGCACATAAACATATTATTTGCTAAATATTTATTTTGCCAATGTTTTTGTATTAGGTTAAATTTAGTTTGATTTTTTTGGGCCCGAGTTGTAAGGAATATGTGTGTATTGAAATTCTGAATTTAATATGCCAAATAGATCAAAACTGACGTTGAGAAACAAAAGTTGAGATACGTGTTTCTAGTAAATTAACGACGATTTTGAAATGAAACAATAATGGTGGATACATTTAAAAAGTATAGTTTCATTACAACTAGGAAAACAAAAACATTTGTTTGTATTTTTTTTTATCAAGAGAGTAGAAATAGAAAGGATAAGTCAAAAACAGAACTAGTGGTTAACTGATCGGCTTCGTTAAGTCCCGTTATTTAGAGATTGGAAAAGTAGGAGTGAATTTTCAGGCGTCACAATCACCCAAGCCAAAAAAAGCTGTTCGTACTAGGACCTGAACCTGTCAGATTCATCACGCAAAACAACGACGTTGACCACTCCACCACGGATATCGACCAATTTTTTAAATATTTATTTTTTTATTCCTTGAACCTCTTTTATTTTAGAAATATTATCTACAGCTGTTTGTGTAACGATATATTCAATTAATTTTAATGGCTTTTTTTATGTACAGAATAAATCATAAACAAATAAGAACAATGAAACTATTATTGGTTGAATCATTGTGAGTTCAGTTATTGTATTTGGATTTGTAACACATTGTCAAGAAAGAGTCCATTAATTATTATCAGACTAAAGTTTGAACGATGTCATGTACACTAGGCAGTACCTCGTCAAGTGAGTAATATTGTTACTTTAAGTGGTCCAGTGATACCAGCCTCTTGAATACACTATTGAGTACTAAGTCACCGTCAATTACTTGGAGAATGAGTGTGCCAATGGATTTCAATCGGGCACAGCAACAACCGCAAAAAAAATATCTTATTGTAAGTTCATTATTTTTCCAAAGAAGGATTCCGATGCCTGCCTTACTGCTATAATACACGGGGTCAAATGTATGGAAACTAAATTTGATAAAGTAAAATAATACTGATATAATTGCGTAATATTAAAATAATTGGGCAACTATGGTCGGTAACATTAAACATATTTTTTTTAACCTTGTCCGCTCCCAATGTGAGCCTAATGGAGTTTATCTCAACAGATGTGTTTCTACGAGAACTGCTTGTTACTCAGTTGCTCAACCTCTCTTTTTCCAAAGAGAGTAGGAATAAAAGGAAAGGGCTTAGGACAGGACTAGTGGTTAGCTAATCGCTCTCGATACGCCCCGTTCATAACATAGGATGGGTGGGAGGGGGGAATTCAAGGCATCACATACATCCATGCCTTTGAACAGAAATTCATAAATCGATTGAAAAATCAATTTATAAAACTGCCCGTACTGGGATTCGAACCCGTGCCCTCCGTAGCAGTAGCTAACGACCTTGACCACTCGACCACACATGCGGCAACAATTATATACAGGAGAACCTCGACTTTCGCACCTAATTGGTTCCTGGGCTTTGTGCGAAAGTCAAAATGTTCGAAAGCCGAGGGAAGTAAAAAAACCACCAAAAATTGTACTTTAAAGTGCATACTAAATAAAAATCGTTTAAACGTAGCTATCACCGTTTGGTCCATGAGTTGTATGAGACACGTAGTATTGGGGAGAAGAAACACAACATTGATTTCTGAGTATAAATTTTGTAGAGATTTTGGGTGTCCTGGAGCATTATCTAAGAGTAATAATATTTTAAATGGTAAATTATTAATTTCACAATAATGTTTTACTGCTGGTACGAAATGTGAAGTGAACCAATCTTTAATTAATAAAGCTGTAGTCCAGGCTTTTTTATTGGATTTCCAAATGACTGGAAGCAATTTTTTATCTTTCCCTTTCAATGCTCTAGGATTTTCTGCTTGATAAACTAACATTGGCTTCAATTTTAAATCACCAGCTAAATTTCCACCAAGAAGCAATGTCAATCGGTTTTTAGAAGGTTTATGACCAGGAGCAACTGATTCGTCCTTTGATAAGAATGTACGATTAGGCATCTTCTTCCAAAATAAACCTGTCTCATCTACATTGAATATTTGACCAGAGGTATATTCTCCATCTTCAATAATTTTAGACAATGAGGAAATAAAGTCTTTTGCAGCATCTTTATCCGCATCAGCTGATTCTCCAGTGAATTTAACATTGTGTAAAGAATACCTTGTTTTAAAATTTGAAAACCAGCCGTTACTTGCATGAAACACCGTGTGAGAATCATCTTTTAGTCTAGCCTTCAGAGGTACGTCTTTTTGATTTTGGTCACTAATCCAATACGACAAAGATTTCTCCATTTCATCCAACACTATGCCGTGCCTTTTGGAAAGAACTTTTGATAATACATTTCCACAAGATTTTACATATTCCTTGATTTTATCTTTATTTTTTAATATCGAACATCTCGTAGACCTGTTCATATCATACGAACGACCAATTGAAGCATAAGACTCTCCATTCCAGATCGTTTTATTATAGCCATCTTCGTTTCAATTGTATGAAGTTTATGGGTTCTTAATTTGTTTTTTGCCATATCTACTTCACTATTTTTTCGTTTCCCATTCATGTTAAAGTGGGTACGAAATATTTGTGACAAAGCTCGCGGAACAATGCACCTATACGTGCACTGACGCAAGACTAAACCTGTTAAAATTAGGCGGAAGTGTTCGGATGCGTTCGGATGCATTCGGACCCGCTCGCGCTCGCGCTCGTGTGTCAATGCATATGTGCGAACAGTACGTAACACTTTTGATAGTACTAACTTAGCTCATATGCGTTTCGTTGTAAGACAGGGAAATTACTGCACGGAAACAAAACATTTTTGCATTATGAAAAAAATTTTTTTTTTCAATAATGTGCGAAATAGCGAATTGTGCGAAAGACGAATGTGCGAAAGACGAGGTTCTCCTGTATATTGAACATTTTTAGCGATTTGGTATTACATGCCGCAACTGTTATATTTTAGTTAATGGTTGCATGTTGCATCTGACCAATTTCCTTCCAAGATATCCGAACAGTTCTGTGTGCGAAAAGAAAAAGGTGTTGGGAGTCTCAAATACCTTTCTTCGCAACCAAAACGAGATCTAATTTTATTTAATTTTAAATTCAAAAAATAAAACACACATTTGTACTAATTCCACTTTTATTTTATTCAAGATCGGTTTCGCTCATGACGAGCATTATCAACTGATAAGAGAATACAATATCGTAGCGCTATTTATTCAAACCGAAATAAAATTATTCAGGTGTAACAAACAATTGGTAATGAAAGAAATTTACAGATAGAGAACGACTGTATCAAACAAATTATTTATCAATACCAGTATTTCTGTATTTCATATTAAATATCGGCATTGAAAATATTATCAACACCAATTAATTATTATTAATTATAAAATTTTAAAAATAGGGCCAATTTGGATTATAATACCGGGCGAGTAAATCAAAATAGGTATTTCGATACTTTATACAAATAACAACATTAAAAAATATACCATGGTTGCATACACATAACGGTTGATGGTGGGATAATCAACAACCAACTTGTATCTTAAGCGACTGGTTTTCAAATATAATTTGCGGTTTTTTTTAAAATAAGAATACGTACTGAAATGGTAACAAAGAAATTTTAAATATTTCAAATAATTTTATCAGAATATGCGATGTTGCCAATAGATTAAGCATTCGATTGTGACTAATTTTCAATTCCGAAATAACAGTATTTTTGCATTTTCAAAACCGGTGTTTCGATATCGAAAACACGCCATGATTACTTTAATCTCGGTCCTGATGGTACCGGGTTTGCAATCCCTAGGCTGAGTGACATGGTATTTAAATTTGTACAACTTAGACGAAATAACATACTCATTACTAAAAAATACCCAACCATTAATTAAATAAATGACGAATGCTAATCAATTAATTTAATAGTGAATATATAATCTAACCACAATTAATAAGAAGCTTTTTATCTGCCCTGGATCAAAATCTATGTTTACTATCTTGATAAGCAACAAAAAACCGGTAGCACGTTATTTCTTTTAATGCCACTTAAAAACATTATTAAAAAGGTAGTCAAAGTGTTATGCTTGATCCGCTTAGCCGATGGTTCTAAGTAAAAAAAAACTTTAAATCCATCATGTTTTTACAGTGTGGGTCAAATTCTTTTTGTTAAATCTGTTTTGCTTAAGCTTGACTTCAGTCAACAAAAAAAAAATGGTAATGTACTTCATGATAGTAAAATGCATAACGCAATTTTTGTGTTTTTTAAGTATTCTATAAGAAAAACAATTTTATTTTTTCTACATTTCACCATTATTGTTTTGTTCAACACCTTAACAGCCTTAATAAACTTTCAAAAAATAGTATTTATACAGAACAATTGGTCATTATCAGAAATCCATTTAGTCATTTTCAAGATTTTGCTCCATACGTAAAAACAAAAATACTTGATAACTGAAATACTATATTAATAATGACAAATTTTGATAGAAAAATTATTGAATTTTTTTTTTTTTTATAAATAAAATTGAATTATGTACTTTAATTTATAAAGAATGTTTTAGTAGATGCCGAATCAAAGATTAATGCTTTATACTTAGTAAAAAACCAAACGTGGATTTGACCAATTTTGAAATCATACAACAGATGTGGAAAACAAAACATGCGTATTAATCATATGTAAGTAAACATTTCTTGCAATATGTATTGTTGCTTAGCAGGCTCTACGGTCCATGCTCGACTTAAGAATCACTTATGGAAATCTACGCTGAATACATGGAAAGCGTTTTCTTTCTTCCATGTCCGACTCCAGCTCTTTCACCTGTATAGAACTATCCATTCAGAAGTTTTTGTGCATTGATAAAAAACACTTATATTATTATTTAAAATTAAATTTTGACATAAAAATTAATGTACATATGATTCTCTCCCAGCTCCGAGTATTTTTAACCCTCCAAGGACGAGCGTGATCATATGGTCACAGTAAACACCGTTGTCTATTGATCCTATTATTCATCCTTTCGTTGCTTTCACTTATATTTGGTTAAGAAGGGTACAGACTTCAGTAAGTCATCAGCCGCGGGGACAGAAACGGCCGCCAAAAGCACATGCGATTTTTTGAATTTCCGTTTTTTTTCATGAACTTTTTGAAACTGTTCGTTATTTTTTTATCAAAACATAAAATTATTTACAGTTTTTTGCTAATATATTTGTATTGAAATTATGTTGATCTAAAGAGGTCAAACTGTAAATATTCAAAAAAATTCACGTTTTGCTATATTTCACCCTCGAATGTTTGCGTGCCCATACGGTCATGCTCGTACTTACTACTGTCCGTACACAATATTACACGGTAATAAAATAATGAGCATTACCTTATAGTCATGCGGGGTTTCTATACAACGAGTTAACTTTTTTTTTTAAAATTGTTAAAGGTATAAAAGTTATCCGTGACTTCAATATGGCTTAAAAAAATATATCGAAAAAAATCTCTCGTCTCTGGGGGTTAATAGTAATTGACAAGCAAAAGGAAGTGACGAATTATTAAATAGCGGACTCTGAACGAATTTTAAATTATTATAGTTTAATCAATAGATACTGGCTCGTAATCCCGATAAATTCTATATTAAATCGTATACCAAACTATATTTCAGTTCAAATTTACGACTACAAGTTATTGAATGCTTAATGTCAGTTTAATTATTAAGTCGATACTTTGGTTCAAGAACAGGTTTTTAATGTGCACAAATAAAAGTGGTTGTGTTTGAATTATAAAGATATCAAATTGCTGTTCGTGTAGAAACTCAATTGTATGGTGAGTCAATGAAAAAAATAGAAATAATAAATTGCAAAATTGCAAAGTCTGACTCAATATATTCGATTTGGTAGCAGTTATTGTTTACTATTGAGAAAAATATTATTATGTATTATTATGAAAATAATTTCATGAGTAACAGAACAGTACTAACAGTGTGTTTTAACAGTAATGAAACCGTTTAATTCAACGAAGCCCAAACCCTTCTCAAGTATAAACGAAATTACACCATTTTTTATTTCTTAAAAATAAAAACCGATTTATAATTAAATGTTTTTCTTCTTGGAGAAACCGGAAACTGTAACGCGAAAAACGCGCTTGTCTGAAACAATGACTGATGGCATCATCGCAATATGCAACAGTGTAATTAACCACAAATAATATTACATATTGCTTTAAATTATTTAGTCCTGTTAATGACTTGAAAGAAATCGCATACCTTGTATATTTTGAGTCTTCTCTTAAATCGTGAATGTTATTATGTTATTATCCACATTTTCAAACCAATATGCAGTCACTTTTTATCGTTGAACTTTCAACAAAATGGCTACAAAGTGTTCTCTTTCATTCGATCACCTTTTTGATCTAGCTCTCTTTTTAAGGGAGGTCGAATAACTGCCATACAACTTACTTATAACTATTTCCCGTTAACAAACTAATTCAATGAAAAAAAACAGTTTTTATGCTCCACATTGGTAGTGGAATTAAAAAATAATTTTATTATATTATAATAAGAAACAGTAAATTTGCTACATTTATAGTATTTATTATTTCAGCAATAAAATTCACTCAGCATTAAAATTTTCAAATAAAACATAATGTATTATTTTTTGCAGCTCTTACATGAAATGCGTGTCATGAATATTTAATAGAAATTCAAAATAGACAATTTGCAACATTTTTCACATACTGATCTGATTGATATTGCTTGCCGAGAAATTGTCTTGTTGAAATTGCGCGTATCAGTTAGGTTTTGAAATGTTCAATTATATTAAATTGTTTAGACATACTTAAAAAGCGGTGGTGAAAATAATAGAATGATTTACAATAAAACGGCGGTGATAACTCTTGCAATACGGCTTTTATTCTACTAGACTAAACCGTAAAATCAAGACTTCGTAAATTGAAATTATTATACAATTTGTTAGTGAAATTAATTTAGTGACAGACTTTTTTTGAGATACTATAATTGGGTTGAAAAAAGGCGTTTCCACAAGAAATAATTATATTGTTGATGAAAAATATCGTAGCCTCAAGACATTGAAAAACTAAATTTATTCCATCTTCTCATCAGAAATAAGAATGGAGTGCGCGGTTCAGGTTATTAGTTTCCTGGCTACTTCATTAACCGACAAAGCTTCTTTATAATCATTTTCCGTATCATCCATATCTTAAAGTTTTTCGGGAAACTAATTACAAGACAGTAATATTTGTCTAGGGATCAATAAAAAATTGTGTGGATTGATGTACCTATAGCGTAATGATTTTGTAAGCTTGGAGAATTGACTAGGTCTTTAAAATATGTGCTATTTGTGTCAAAAATATTTTCTCTCTAAGGTCTGTCGTAAAAATACATTGATATTAATTAAAGCTGTGATATTAACATATACATTTAAAAAAGGAAGATAATATTTCAAATTTTTAATTCTTTATTAGTTAATGCATTCATTAATTTATGATTTTTGGACAATATATTTATAATAAATATACGTCTGATGCAAAAATAATCGGTAACTATTTTTGCCGGAACGATGACAATTTCTTTGTATATATTTTTTATGTTAGTCCATTACAAATAATTGCTACATTTTTAAAAATATTATTGTAGCTTTATCTCGCAGAGTAGATTTATATGGCTAATTAAAGTTATACCGTTTTTAAGTAAAGCTGAAAAATAAATTGTCAAATATGTAATTAAAGAGATTTAAAAGTTTGCAAAATTTTTAACAACGCTGTAACAATTTTACCTTCTTTTTATAATTGGCTCTATCTGAAGCTTCAAAGGGATTTCCGTGTATTCTAATTTTATATTAGATTTTCCTCGAGGCATAAAAGGTTTAAAAACTACCCCAAAAAAAGGGGGAAATATAAATAAAGCTTCCCAAGTTGAACCGTCTTCCAGATAATGATAAAATTGTTTAAGAAAAAAAGATTTTTCCCTTTTGCATCATTTTCGTTCATGTTATTTTGTGTATTTTTTATAATATCTACGATGTAAATAAATGCTTTATAAGAATATTATATCATGTTCAAAAATATAATTGAAAACATTGTATTTATATATTCAGTATTTGTAATAACTATTTGTATGTCTTAAATGTTGAATTGTTATTTTGATCTACTTTTGTAATAACTTTAGACATTTGTAACATTCGAAAAAATGTAATTAAGGAATAAAATGTTTATAAGCTAATATAAAGGCTAAAACAAATATTTTTTTTTGAATGACATTCAAGAAGTAAGAACAAATTAATGAATATATTATTTTTAACTAAGTTTATGAGACGGTTCATCATCAATTTCACTATGCTTATCACAGTAATAATAAGTGCTTTGAAACTAATAGTACTAACGTATTTAATCTAAGAATTTAACAACAATTATGTTAATACGATTGAACAATTAAAAAATTCTTCCCTCAGCTATCATGAGAAGATTTGATTTGAATACAATGTATACATGTCATGTTAACAACAAAATATCAAATATATTGTAAAGCTATCATTTTTGCTACTAGTATTTAATTTTGTATGAATATGCCAAGTTATCGTAAGCTCGTGAAAAGTGTCTGTATATAATGCCATAACATGTTTCATGTATAAATGCATTATACAATATAAAACGGGTATAAAAAAGTTTATGTGGTTACACACATAGTGGTATTAAATTGTAATTAACGGTT
Source organism: Himalopsyche anomala (assembly GCA_031772345.1). Lineage (NCBI taxonomy): Eukaryota > Metazoa > Arthropoda > Insecta > Trichoptera > Rhyacophilidae > Himalopsyche > Himalopsyche anomala. The sequence goes on along the minus strand of CM062822.1, from coordinate 23,149,114 downwards.
TGGGATTGTCTCGACATTGTATGGCACATTGCAATTGTTTGATAAAACATGAAATGGGTACGATAAATTTTATGTGATTCCACACATAATGGTATAAAATTAAAAAAGTAAAGGCTTGGTATTGCCTTCGTCATTGTATGGCACATTGCTTACAGTTTGTATGTGTATAATGACCAAATTTATGGTTCAGTTGAAAGCTACACCTTTAAGTTTTATGTATTCAATATCTCAACAATGATGAAAACAAAACTGTTTAAATCGTAAATATTTGTTTGAAGTGTTTTATTAATTGCTTATAAAAAGAAAATAATAGATTTAATGATTTGTGTACTGTATAGGCTTATTTAATCATTACGTAAATAAAACGTTAAAAAACACTCGGAACAAAGTGAAAGACAACCGGTGTAGCGTTACAATTTTAACAGAGTTTCTTAAACTGAAAAATATTCAATATTGATCAAAATAAAACATCTGATGACAATAAAAATGTGTATTAACTAAGCACTATTTTTTGATATTCTACTTATAAACATCTATCAAAGTGTGAATGAAGATATTCATGATACCAAAATTTCTGTCGAAACTTATATTTTGAAATATTAAGATAACTATGATTAGTAAAAACACAATATTCCTTTGTACTTCATTCCACTTTATTTAATATGTCAGGACCGGTTTCGCTCATTACGAGCATCGTCAACTGATAATAAATATAATTTAACAATGCTATTTATACAAAAATGAACAGTTATAAACAACAATTGGCATTGAAAAGAATATACCAATTACATTAATTCAATGCCAATTGTAGAAAATACCAATTACATTAATTTCAATGCCAATTGTTGTTTATAACTGTTCATTTTTGTATACATAGCATTGTTAAATTATATTTCTTATCAGTTGACGATGCTCGTAATGAGCGAAACCGGTCCTGACATATTAAATAAAGTGGAATGAAGTACAAAGGAATATTGTGTTTTTACTAATATAATGCCTTTCCACCAAGTATTGACAGTGAACACCCTAAAAGTGATAACTATGATTGCCTTACTTAATAAGTTGTTAAATCAAAAAGGTTTTTGTTATCCTGTAACGTTGTGGTTAATGAAGTTATCTGTGCTGAAATTAATAAATATCACGTACCGTTTCATAATTCTCCAGATATGTACTGTCTGGTTAAAATAACACAAACGTAGTAAATTTAAAATTTACACATAATTTTGTTGAATGCAGTTCTACAAAATATTATAACCACAAGTTGATTACCTTCATAATATGGTAATATCAAACTTAATTATTGTACTTCGATATCATATGCAAATCCTACTCCAAAATATATTTCATTTTTAGAATAAATCACTTTTTATATAAGTAACTACTTTGTATTGGTCAATTTCTGGAACTAATTCATTACATAAAAAAAAAAATGTAATCACTGATATCCGTCCGTAGGAAATTTAAATATATCCGTCAAGAATCGATGATTGAATATTGAGGTTTGAGTGTCGGTGGTGGACAGTGCTAACCTGAAATACATCATACACGTGTAGTTAATGGCGCAAAAAACGCGTTCAGGTGATCTCGCTATCAATTTTCTCAGTTTCTTTGCGAAATCGACCATCAGGTGAACGAACGCCTCTCATAAAATGTTAGCAATAAAAACGCAATGATAGATACATAACAGCGGATATTGTTTCTGAAACTATTGAAAAAAGGATAAAATAATTTAGAAGCAAACTGGGTCAAAAGACTTGCCTTTCAAAATTATCACTTTTTTCAAACGATGTGCGCTCTTAATGTGGAGCGTGTGGCAACCGCAACTGAATATAAAGAACATCCGTTAGCGTTGACCACTGTCTCTGTCGACGAAATAATGAATTGAAAAATAAAATTTTCTGTAAGGATAATTTTATCTCGAGAACAATTCACCACAGTAAAATTCACCACGACTTCAGTTGGCAGTGAGGACTATAAAATAAAATTTAGCGCTAGCAGAAAAAGACAGATTTCAATCAATGCTATTATATATATTTTAATAAAAATAATAAAAGATTTTTTAGTATTTTTTCCACTTAAAATTTGAAAATCTACATTTTGTTTAAAAAATTCCCAAATTTGAATTGTGTTTATAATTGACATCATTTGCCACTTATATTTATTGATGATTTTTTAATTGTATGTTATAGGTGTTAAGCATTTTAATTTTGTGTAATTATAATGTAATTTGTAAATCCTTTTAATTGTTAGTAATTGCTTACACCTTTTTATTTCAATTTAACTTGTATAAATAGCACTGTTTAATTTATTTTCCTTATCAGTTGATAATGCTCGTGAGGAGCGAAACCGGTCCTGATCAAATAAATTTTAAGTGGAAAAAGTACTAAAAATCTTTTATTATTTTTATTATAATGCCATTCCACCAAGTATTGACAGTGAACACCTTAAAAGTGATATATATTTTAACCTATACAAATTAGAATGTTATGTCCACATTGCTATTATTTTTTGTTTGGTAAAACAAAATTACGCACAAACCGAGTGTTGTGATTATGTCGATCTAAGTGGTTACTTACTTAGCTGAGACACTGTTTAGATCAGAACAATTGTGTTTTTGTATCACAAAGAATACATTTGCGAGCGCTGGGATATAAAAAACTGTAAAAATAAGATAGTGAGTATGGTGGACGTTACCGAGAATAATTTTTGATCGTATGCATGTTTTTTTCAATACAAAGTCGTATAAAGTTGTACCGAAATTTGGAGCGGAGCATAAAAGAAGTCAACTATAAACTATACAATAAAGCTTTTATGCGGCGGCCTTAATGACGTCTATAATAAATCAACTACTTCATGTAGCGCTCATTCAATACAAAAGGACCATATTCATAGTTTTTAGATAGTGGCATATGAATTAATTCAACGTCAAATATCTTTTTACCTTAGTATTATTTTTTATGTAAATCGTCATTGCTATGTATATTTTGGTATAATGAATTGATTAATGCCATTGTAATTAATACATTTCTTATAAATATATTCTACTGAAAATCTTATAATATAGCAAAACCGGTATTCAGGTGTTTCTTTGATCAATGTCTAAATTAACTTTTGGACGATATTTAATATTAGATATTCAGCATGTATGTATGTATATTCATAATTTACAGTATTAATATTATTGATTTGAATTTTAGCCAAATCTATCCTAATAACATTAATTGCAAAGAAGTACCATACCATACATATAGGTACTTATTCTGACCAGGTTTTGACAATACCGGTATCTCGGTATTAAAATTTGACTAAAATCGAAATTTATGTGTAAACAACCTTAATAATATATATATATTTTGGGATGAATTTATTGTTTCAAATCTGAATTCAATAAATATTGAAATGTTTCACAATTTATGAGCCTTTTAATTATGTGTAACTATTTTATGAAACTGTAGGTTGAAGTTATTCATGAAATCACCCGTTTGTAAATCTTATATATTTTGAATGACGGTATTTTATAAATATCGATATTAATTTTCATGGCCGGAATTGCGATCGCAATTGACCGTATATTTTTTTGCTTTGGTTAAACTTTTTCTGTGTTTACGGTATTGACATATTCGTTCGGAATCAGACTTTTTAATAGTCCTGATTTTTTAATGTTCAAAAAAACAAGCAATTTATAGGTTCAATGAAAACAGAAAATCCTCATTTAAAAACCTATTTTTTGTATAAAGAAAACTTTGAATCAATCGCTCACGAATTTTCGAACGTGTCAACTCGGGCACGCGTGCCCAGTCTTGTCAGCCCTGCCTTTTGAAAATGATTCTATTTTATTAATTATTGAATTGAGGAATCATGTTGTTAGGCATAATAATATTGACAAATGTTTGCTGTAAATCATAGAATGGCACACACGACTATTCAGTATTTTCTACTAATTATTATTCTTTGCACGTTCTTATTGGTGAATGTAAATATTTTTATGCACAACAGCGTGATTCTTTCTAGTTTCCATAAAAGTATCTACATCGATCCTACGCCTAATGCGATGTTTCTAATAAATCACATTTACATTTCCGATATCACTACTGTACAAACCAACGTCGTTACTGATTTTAGAATCTTTGAAGTTTTCTTTATTTAAATCAGAGGGCTATGGAGTCTGAGTCGGAAACATCTTACGACTTTTAAACGAAAAAAATATTAAATTATGTGTATTCAAACCACAATAATCCATAGTGTTGCTCTACATGAGGCTGACTAAAGATGATCTAATGATATACATATATCGATATAATAAGTTAAGTCGGAATCGGAGTCCTCTTTTTTTACCCGACTCCACAGCCGTGATTCAAATTAAATTTAAACTCGATTTTTTTTATGTAATACACCTGTTTCTTTTTAGAAATTGTAGATACGTCCCAGGAACAACTAAGAGTAAACAAAAAAGTACAAGATATATTGAATTAGAATGTTTGTTTTAACAACTTTAATACAATTACTAAGAATAAAAAAGTATATTCGTATTTATTTATGCAAAATAATAGTTTTATAAATTTACATATAAATGACATTAGACATTGACATGGACTTCAATTTCAATTAAATTAATTGTAAAAAATCAACTTTCTTGCAATAACAACATATGTTAATATTTTTTTCAATGTTTTTGTGTACAAAGTAACAAGACTGATGTATTTAAGACTTGCTTTAAAAAAAAAAAAAACATCGAGTCTCACTTTTTTATTGATACAATATTTTTATTAATTGATATCGCTTTATGCAAAGCAGCAGTTTATAACCACTGACGTTAACAAGGCAGATTACATAATAGCTAAGTGCTTTTTTTATTGCTATTTGGTTGTAAATTGCAAAAGAAACAAAGCCCTTTTTGTTATCTCGACTATTGCGATATACCAGAACTGATCAACATTTTAATTCAAGTAGTTGCGAGGTTCGCTTGAAATTTTATATAAAAAAAAAATAATCTTAAAAGACTATTTTTTCCTTCCTAAGCTTACTTATTGAAACTACGTGGAGCCTGTTAAGCGGATAAATCATAATACAATAATATGTATTTAACAACGAAATATCTCTGTTGTTTTTGTAAAACAATTTTTCGAAAAGTTGGATTTTAATAAAATAATATTTGGGTTACGCTGTAACAAATATTATTGCAATATTTAATTAATATATTTTTTTTAATTTACGTCATTAACAACGATATTGTTCTTCATCTCATGGTACCAAAATTGTGTTCCACATCTTTATCCAAAGACCGCCAATGTTTTGGATTGAACTACTGATTAAAATTAAAATATTGTCTGTTAAATGAATAAAAAAATATATATTTATATCAATTAACAAAGAAAAAATTCTTTAAGGTCGGCTTAAAAAAATAACAGTTTTATATAATAATATAAGAGTATGAAAATTAGAAATAAGGCAGCATTTTATCGAAAACAGTTCAGCTATCGACGCTTGGCATTCCCTGCGATAAAGCAATATTAAATAAAAATTTATAGTCAGCTCACACAGTAATTAAGAGAATGGCGGTCGGGTACGCGATACAAAAGGAAAACTAAAAAACACCTAATAATGACCGCATTTATAATATAATATCTGAGACAATGAGACCAAAATTGTTTTCACAGTGGGCCCGCCATTATAAATTGTAAGCAGTGTTTAAATAATGCGCCAAAATTAATGGCTTCTCTCAGCCTACATTTTATGATCGATTATTTCAATAACTGGCATTTATTTTTTATTGCAGTAACACACGCGTGTGTAATGATTTGCGATAATGCGGTTTAAAACACTATTGCAGTTTTTTACACATAATCACATTTTACAGTGAAATTATGTATCTATTCATTATAATTATAATATAACAGTAAATTATATACTTTATTATGATATTGGGTGTCTAAATTTTATGTGTATACGATAAATCGGCCAAATCATTTTTGGCTTGCGATCTAAACCCCTTCGGCAAATTATTTTTTTTGGTCGATAATACTAGTTTCTGACTGCATAAAAGCTGTATTGAATGAAAAGCTGTGCTATGTCCAATTATTTTGATTTGTTGTCTAGGTATCTAAAATTTGTACTGGGCTGAATATTTATTTTTTAATTTCAATATCATAATACATTTTGTACTCAAATAAATTCAAGGCACATTGTTTGATTTTTCATCGATTGCAAGATAAAAATATTTAACATACAGCTGCATGGAGTTGGCAAAATAATAGCACTGTAATTTCAACTGCTTAATTTTTGTAATTAGTATACATAGTTGTATATGTCTTTCAGACTAAGGCATCCAATCCTGGACCTTTTTGTGATCCACGAATTTTAGGATTCTCAATCTTTCAATTCTGGGATCCCGAGATTTATTATTTACTTTAATTTCATGCTTTAATTTTCGGCCAAGGCAATATTTTTTTTTCATAAACCACTGTTGCTCGAGATCAATTTGAGTAGAAGAGATATCACAAACACCCGTGACCAAGATCTCAAAATAAAATTAAAAAATCTTATTCTGCCCAAAAAAAAAATGATTGCAACTGAATTTTGTATAAAATTATGAAGAAAAAAAACTGTTTCTGTCTAGACTGATTAAAACATGAAAGGGTGTAAGACCACATAACATTTATTTTGTATGTATAATATAGGTATCGACTGTGGAAAGGAAAAAAGACGTAACCCACAGTTTTTTCAAAACAGATTTTTTTCGATAATCACAATGTGTCAAACTTGATACACGTTCTATCAAAAATTTAGCTTTTAAGTTTGAAAAATGATGAACTTGCGAAAATTGAAACCAAGAAAAAAGACTGAAATAAAGGTTTTTCCTAGACAATTTTTTAAACGAATTAGATTATGTCAATTAAACACCAGTATAGAAGTCTCCGTGCACTTCAAAGTTGTGTATAATTCATAATTTGCATATGGTCCAAAATCATCAAAACATGTTTTTTGCGCCTCCTGTAAAATTTGATATGTGTGGGTTACGTCCTTTTTCCTTTCCACAGTCGATATGTATAAAAACAAACCGAGGTACACTGTCGCAAATTGTTTTATTATTAAAACAATCATTTAGATTTTAAACTTGATTTTTTACATATTATATTGAATCTCGAAATCCTGGGAACGGTTTTAAGCCGATCCCAGAAGTACGAGATCACAAATTGGTCGAGAATCGAGATCCTGGGATTGGTCCTGACTCAGACCGAGTGTAAGGTAAAGATATAAAAAAATGAGAAATGCTTTTGAACCCTGTATTTTGGAAAATAAATGCATTCTGGTTTACGAATTAAAAAACAATAATGCATAGGAAGAACGCGACTTCAACGGATTAATTAGGTACCTACTTTTAATGACATTCGATTCGTTAAGAATGTTAAGATGAAAGTGTTTTTATTAAATTAGGTTTTTTCTTCGTACTTATCTAAAATAATAAAGCTAAAGTTTACTAAAAAGTCTTATTTGTATTATATTATTTATATTTTTACTGTTATAAATCTGTTAGCTTTCCGTAAATATCGAAAAAAAAATGTTTACAACTCTAATGATTAGTCGTTCGATATAGTATTGAAAAAACCTCGTGGATAAAACATCAATACAACCTTTTTTATGCTTGATTTTTTTCTTCTTGAACATATTATTTTATACGAGACACCAGTTGTTCGGCTGACTAATGCATTGCCTAGTTAATTCGACATTTTCTGCGACGTATTTTACCTTTTTTTTTAATTTTAAAACTATGTAACCTGTTTATGTATATTTTTCTGTTTTTATTCGATGTTATGTTGATACATTTTTACTTTCAAAATAGTAACTCCGTGTATTATTTTTCTTTTTCCAATAAATAATTAAATACCATTTTGGCACTAACCGATGTGTCCTTTTTGTGAATTGTGATTCATTACCCATGGCCGGTCCAAATAAAGAGATTATAATGTTATGTCAGTAGTTTATCTTTGCTCTTCTGAGAGGATAAGGAAAAGTAGAGTCAAAGAAGAGAATATATTTGTACAATAAATATCATTTGACTATACATGTACCAGCGTAACTTGACTGCCCGCGAGGGCGCCACCATCGCATCATTAACGTTGCCATAGTCAACACGTCCTAGGGCGACAATTTTAGTTCTGAGTTCTGCCACAGTCAAGTTAAAATGGTACATCTCTAACATTAAAATGTGTCGCATGTGTAATAAGAAAAGGTATTCACCTGCTTTTTTCAAAGTGGTATGGATCAAATACTTAATCTTAATTCGCTAAAAAATCCAAATGCTTTAATTATACAGTGTAGTTAGTTGTAAACAACTTTTTTCGCAACGAGTGAGTGTTCAGTAGAGATATAAAAAAATACATGAATAGAAATAATTACAACTGGTGTATTGAATTTGGTAGATAAAAAATAATGACATAATTCCGAACAAAAAATCGTAAAATGCCATGCAGGTTAATAGATACGGATTGTTTATTAGCGGTGACCTTTATAAAATACAAGGGGTTTCGAAGCAAAGTTATACATGATACAAATAGGATCGCGAGTAATATCTTCAGTATGTTTCACAGATTATGCCTTGCATTGAAATTTTCAACACGATTAGAGAATAGCATTTTAAATGATAAAAAAATATACTTTCTATAAGATTCTAGTAATTTCTAAAACAAGATTTTGTTGTATGCTACAGGGAATGGTTTAACGTGCCATAATTGGCATGTCCACATTGGCCATAGCTGGCCTAGAGGCTAGATGTGTGCCGCAGGTGTACATCAATTTTCAACACATGACAGACATCGATTGCTTAATTTGCGAACCGGCCTACTTCACTTGAGAAAAAAATCGCGACACAGAAAAAAACTTTTATCATCCGATGGAACATAACTATTCCAAAAATACACTTCGATCTTTTTGACCAAAAAATAAATGTTTTAATATGAAGGATATAAATAAATTATTTATACACTCGTCAGACAATTTAATAGAGCAATTAAATTGACAAAGATGAATTAATATACCGGGCTCAAACGCTTTTCTCTGTACTATTTATAGCTGTTTTGCATTGCTAAATATGCCTTCAATATAAATGCTGATTGGACTAGTTAGACTTCCATAAATAAATATTTATTTTTTAATAATTCATTCAACACACTGAATTATCAAATAATTGATGATGGAAGCCAATGTCACTTGAAGATATCAACAATATTTTTTTATAATAAATATAGATCACTCTCCCTTCGTTTTTGAAGTATAGTTGCGAGCAATCAAAAGTGCGATTGTGAGGTTAGTGACCGACCAGGCGAACATTTAATCCAAGCGTTTTCGAAATCAATTTTACTGAATTTATATGTATGCAATCGTGAACAGTGTCGGTGAACATGGGTAGGGCGAACACGTTCACGATCTCTTATGCAGGCGCTCACGTAATCAATCAAAGGTTCGCCGATCGCCTGTCGACGGTTTGTGCATTAGTATTTTATACTTCGCTGGTACTGAATCCACTGTAGATATTGAAAATCTAAACCTATATCGCCATAAAACAGTCGTGTGTTCTTTATTTAAAACAGTATATATCAAACTGTGTGCCGCGGCACACCACTGTGCCGCAAGAAGTCTCAGGTGTGTCGCGGTGGAAGAAGCCTTAAAAATGTTAATTTTAAATAATATGTATTCATTTAAATTTTCTTCAGTTTTAAATAAATTCAACATCTACTCATTCAAACAAATATTTGTCACGTTCATAAATAGTGGTCAATGCAACACATTTTCCACATTTTCTTTTTTGAAGTCACATTTCCTTTTTTTAAGCATTTTTATCTGGTGTACCGTGGTACTAGTCCCATTCACCAGTGTGCCGTGCAGTAAAAAAGTTTGGCAGACACTGATTAAAAAAGATAGATTACATCTACAAGGTGGTCGGAAAAATCGCGCATTTAAAGTAATGGAACTGTATCAGTGTGGCTTAAAAATTAACAGTTAAGTCATAGCAAAATTAATTTTGTAATCTTCATTCTTTTCCAATATTTGGAATTACAATTTTAGTTTGAATAAGATAATATTTGGCCAATAGCATCATAGATCGCTTAGCCAACAACCATACCAAGAAACGAGGCGTTTTGCTTTGATAATAAAATCGCAAAGCAATTTATTTCATGAAATCCTGTATGTTTGATTACTTAGAAAATACCGTCACTAGATGCGTTTTAACTTATAAAAGCAGTACATATATAATACATAGATCGCTGAATATTTAACTACGCCAAACAGATTTTCCACTGTGTGTTCACAGTGCACCTATACCCATAACGCTATAACGAATTAGCTTAGCAGCGAATAATTTGCGAAATTTAGTTGTTAGCTATGAGCCATTCTCTTATTTTATTATTTTGTAGATTCATAAAAGAAAATTATGATGCACCTAGCGATGATTGGTTGTCCTCTTAATACTAACGTTACTAAGCAGACGGCAAAGTAAGAAGAAATGGAACCCTCAGTACCTTCTTGATTTCGATACATAATTATTTACCGAATTTAAAAAATAATATTAAAAAGCGTAATTTTATTTCAGGATAAATAAATAAATTTAGATTACAATTTGAATATTTTTGATGGATACGGTGATGACTTTGTGGAAGTTCATAGATATATGATATATGATAGTCAATTTTATAGTGTTTCACCTCTTATAGACGCATCATCAGACAGGTAATCGCAAGGTTTACAAACGAACTTAAAAAAATATTCTAATTACAGAATATAATTCTTTTTTTTTCCTTTTCTGCTATACGCAAGGAGGGGGAAAGATAAAGACATTGATAGTACTAATTACAAAAAAATTACCTATATGAGGTACGGGAAATCCCAATGGAGATAAATTTAACAGTGGTGATTCGCCAATCTTATAAACTAATATTTTTTTCCATCAATTTATATAAACTCCAACAAAATCCCTTTTTTAATCGCTATTATTTACCAGATAGAGTTTATCAACATTTTTAATTTTATTAAATGTTAAATTAGAATTATTTTCATAATGTACGTTCCCACAAAAATCTTGGTCGAACTCGACCCGGGTTTCGCCTCTCGGCATCTTCCGGTGTTACTCAGTGCGCGAATCCACTCGAAATGCACACGAGAGGCGAAAGCCGGGTCCTGTACGACCAAGATTTTTGTGGGAACGTACATTATGAAAAAATTCTAATTTAACGTTAAATTCCCATCAAACACATTCAGTCGAAGTTCTAAATTTATTAAATGTGATTATTTTCTATGAAATGATTCGCAAGCTCTGCAAAAATATTGCTTTATTAAAATTAGACATCTTATGTGTTGTTCAATTCTTACATTAAAGTTTTTACCTGTCTGCCCTACATAAAAAGCTTGTCAGTCTTGGCAGGTCAGGCCATAAATACCGCTTTGGGAAAATTATCCTTTCTCAAATTAACTATTTATTAAAAGTTGTTAATTGTATAAAAAGTGGGTTGTACGTGATCTGGATTTATGAATAAAAAGCTGTGATTTTTATTATTGATTTTATAGTGAGCTGGAAAATTAATAAAATTGCTATCAATATTTCTGTTTAACTATCCCATAAAAAAAATCTGTTATTATTTGAGCGATATGCTTTAAAAACCTTTCTTACCTTTCTCTTTTTTACCCTGATTTTTCCGTATTTTCATTTCAGGCTAGAATATATTATGAAAAATGGTTTTCAGGCCGGGCCACGAAACCTTAATCATTCACATCAATACACTTTGATACAATTTATATTTCAATTTTGTTTTATTTTGCTGAGCTTGCCTAAGCGTTTTAGACAAGCTCGGCAAAATTTATTCAATCTCAAGTTTAGCACATAAGATTGTGATAGCTTTTATCATTCAATTTAACAGAACAAGCCCTGTTAACATATAAAAAACTGGTTGATTTTTACTAAGCGATAAGCAAAGAACATTTTTATTTTGATGTTGGTGGTCTTCTAGACTTTAGAGTCTAGAGCAGTGGTGGGGAACCTTTTATTCTCTAAAGGCCGCATTCATTTTTTCCGATTCGACATAAGGCCGCAGTAAACGTTGACTAGGGAATCTTTGGCCGGAAAAACAATCCTATACGAATTTCTAATGCCCAGAAATTTCCGGATTTCCCAAAATTATCAGCGTGTGACTTTTTTTTTAGGTCTTCCAGAAGTTTTCAAATCCAAAATGTACAAAATTTCAGAATTGGCCAGAAGGCCGCACCAGGGTAGCCAAAAGACCGCAGGTTCCCACGCCTGGTCTAGAGTCTAGACTTCTTCAGTATTTAACTCATTATGTAAAGAGCCGTACACTTAATGGACGGTGGAGAGACAACCAACTTGTATTCAAATAACGTTATATGTGTGATTTAAAAATTGAAAACAATTATCTCAACGAGATGAAATCCCATTTTTACCTATTAGTACTATATTTACCGCGCGTTTTTGTGCCAAATATTCACGCGGGGCGGCTATCTTTTGAAGAAAAAATTGTAGACATCGAGACTAGGGCTTGTCGGTTTTCAAAAATCGTTTTTTTTTGCTAAATTTGTGACATTCGAAGACCGGCTGTGCCAAATTTTTCATAAACGAGTCTATAAACAAAAGAACAGAAAATTTGGAATTTTTATTTGATGGCTTATAGACCATATGCACCACATCATTTACCCAGCGAAAGGGTATTTTCGATATCAGGAAATTTTGTTACAAAACGATCAGTGGACGCTTTGTGTTTTCTTAAATCATATTTTCTGAAGAGTAGCACCAAATAATTTCTTGTTGTACATTATTATGTATATAAATAAACAACATAAAAAATTGAACCTTTTCTCGCTATTTTAATTGAATTATCCATTTTTTGTAAAACTTCGAAAACCGGATAAAACCGGTTTTCGAACAATATTGAATACATTAGAAAACCGGTTTTCTCAAAAGTCGGTTTTTGTATAAGCCCTTATCGAGACCTTTTGAATAATCTACATACTTTTTTAATCTATAAGTGTATATACGTGAAATTGGCATATGCTCCGTACGCCAAAAGGAGTCAGCAGTCTTTAAGTGTCAATTAAATCAGTGGTTTTTAACAATTATGTTACTGCGCCTCCCTTTGAAGAAGAAAATATCTTCGCGCCTCCCCATCCTTTATTTTACATATTTAGTAATAAAGTCACGTTTTAAAGAGTAAATAAATATTTTGGACTGTTCGCGCCTCCCAGGTTGGAAATCGCTGAATTAAATGGATGAGTTTTTGGTTGTTTTTTTTGTAATGATAATATAATTAGAAGCGTAAAAATTTTTCGTTATACAAGAAAGTATTATCATCATAATCATATGTTAACAATCTTAACCATTATTTTTCAGTATGTAAAAATATTTTTAGCAAAGATTTGTCAATCTTTTTTTTTCAGCGCGTCACTGGCATCACTAGTTTGAAGACCGCTGATTGTTTTTAATCGATGCATTTATTATGCAAAGTTTATTGTAAAATATGTCGCCATGAACGTACATGGCCACAGCTTGCATACTGAATGACCATAAAAGATTCAACATTTTTTCTTGCTACTTAAAATGGACAAAACTATTCCTCTAGTATAAATCATTTTCAATTTATTAACATAGACATCCAGCAGGTACAATCTAAAAAAAGAGGTTGTTTTTTTTAATCGAAATACGCATTTGTAAAACAACGAATAATACATTTTTTTTGTTGGAGAAAAACTAAAATTTGGTCAGAAGTGTTCAACGTCGTTAGCTTCGGTGACGGAAGTCAAGGGTTTGAATCCCAGTACAGACAGTTTCTATAAATTACGGATTTATGGAGTTCTGTCCAAACACATGGACGTGCATATGTGATATCTTGAACTCCGCACAACTCCATTGTTCCACATGTTTTGCTCGCCCGTAAAGTTAATTTTTTGGACTCGTAAGAATGCGCCCAGCTTATATATTATATAATATAATTGAATTTGTTTGGCCCTCATTGATCATAAGCTACTAAGGAACATTATGAGATGAAAATAACAAATATATTTTCAAAAATCCCCCTAGAATATTAAATATCAATTTAAAGAAGCGACCAAGTTGCCATTAATAATATTTTACTTATTAAATAAACGTTGCGTCAATATTTTGCTCCCTTTTTCAATCAGTACCAATCAAATTATTCATGATACATTAATTTATCATTTTGCTGTAGAATACAATACATATAATATAAATATCATGTAATTTACATCATATAAGTAATGTGTTATTTGAAAACAATAATTTAAAAAATACCGAATCGGTTTGTGATTTAAAAATTGTTTACTGGACCTTGTAGAAATACTTTTGCGTGAATAAAATTTTAGCCTAAATACGCGCCTACCTCAATTCGACAATGAGTTTATTTATTTTTTTCAAATTAAAAGATTTAATCAGTTTTTTTTAATAATATGAAAAAAACAATGGGTATTATTCTTCTACAATGAGTAAGTTTTAAAACTCGAATTATATTAGTACCGTGTGCATTATTAACGAAAAATAATAGTAGTTAATCAATTACAAAGTAAAATAATATAGTGTCAGACTTTTGAAGTTTATGATAATTAAGCGTTAGAAAATATAAAATAAAATAACTTAGATTATTCCAAGTATTGTGTTGTAAAATGTGACACGTGTTTCGCACAATACGTGGAATAATCTAAGTTATTTTATTTTATATTAAAACTAGCTGGCCCGACGAACTTCGTACCGTCTCAGAATCAATA